>MU719570.1:209831-282242 GCA_026770625.1 Nicotiana glauca
AGCAGGTTATCCATGAAGAGGTTAACACCTTAGGAACAGATCAAGATGAGTCCACCACCTGAAAACTGGGAAGGACAATCCACTGCTACGCCTCCACTCTTTAATGGCTAGTACTAATCCTGGTGAAAAAACAGTATGAGAGATCATTATCATCGGAGAGGACTATAAACTCTGGGACATTGTTACTGATGGTCCCCTGGCTACCATAAAGAAGAATTCCGAAGGAGTGGATGTGCCAAAGACTAGAGCTGACTACACTGGTGAGGACTTGAAGAAATGGGAAAGAATGCTAAGGCCAAGAAATGGCTTGTGTATGGACTTGGTCCACGCGAGTACAACAGAATTCAAAGCTGCACTATCGCTAAGGAAATTTGGGACACTCTACAAATGGTTCATGAAGGAACACCACAAGTGAAGAGATCAAGAGGAACACTGCTGTATTCTCAATATGAGAATTTCACTATGATGGAAGGAGAACCCATCTAAGAGATGTATAGAAGGTTCGCAATACTAACAAATGAACTTAAGTCTCTTTGAAGGATTATCCTTGAAGAAGACAAGGTTGAGAAAATTCTGAGAAGGGTTTTTCTAGTTAGTTGGGAGAGCAAAATCACTGCTATTCCGGAATCGAAGAACATTGCCACTCTCAAGTTGGACAAGTTGATTGGAAATTTCACTGCCTATGAACTGAGAAGGCAGACCATGAAGATGGATGCTCCCAAAGAAAGAAGTCTGGATCTCAGAATCTCTAAAGGTGCAGATCTAGAGAAAGATGAAATGGCTATGATCATGAGGAACTTCAAGAAGTATCTAATGAGAGGAAAGGGTTCTTCAAGAGGTGCAACTTACAACAAACCAAGGGTCCCTAAAAAATAGACCAATAAGGGTTGTTACAAATATGATAAGACTGACCACATGATCAAAAACTGTCCTCAATGGGAAATTGAATGAAGAAGGAAAGGGCTAAACGAAGAAACAAGAAGAAAGAATAGGTTCATCCCAAGAAGAACAAAGGATCAACGAAGGCTATGATTGCTGCCTGGGGAGAAAGCTCGGATGAGGCTTCAGAAGATGAAGATGGAGATAAACAAGCACTTATGGCTATTGGAGAATAAGATGATGAACAAAAGGTAAGTGTGATTCATCTCAAAGATAAAATTAATTTTTTGTCTAAAGAAAGGCTATCTAAGTTACTGCTAGATTTCATTGGTGAGTCTGAGGTCATAAAAAATGAAAAGGAACAGATGTCTAAGGAATTTGTAATCTTGAAAGCCAAGTGGAAGAATCTGAAACTCAGGGCTAGTGAAAGTGATAGTAAAAATACTGAGTTGAAGAACCAGATTCTTGAACTTGACACCACTGTGTTAGAGCTTAGATCTGAAAATTTAAAACTGAAACTAGGAACAGGTAAAAACAAAGTTGATCACATACACCTCACCTTAGAAGAAAATTTAGGAAAAATGAGGATGAGTTGTACAAAAAGAATGAGCAGATAAGACTCCTAAAAGAACATCTAGGGAAGGTTAAGCATGAACTAGACAGAACTTGCAAATGGAATAAGTCCTCTAATGTACTATCTTGGCTACAAGAACGCAGTAGAAATAAGAAAGGACTTGGCTGTGGGACCCCTGCACCTAAGTGGGATCCCAAAAGCAAGTACATCACACTTCTTGAGAATAAAATTTGCACACACTATGGTAAGACTGGTCACTTTAAAAGTGAATGTAATGCAAAAGAAAAGGCCAGTCAAAAGAATAAACCTTTGTTCAAGGAAGAAATAGGCTGCAAGGATGGGCTAAAAAGAATTTAATTCACCCTTTTGCATATAGAAAGGAACCCAAACTAGTTTGGGTTCCTGAGACTACCCCCTAATTTTCTCTGAGGTCAAAAGTGAAGGAGAGCATCCAAATATGGTACAGGGCTAGTAACTGCTCAAAGCATATGACTGGAAGCTAGAACCAGTTCCTTTCACTTGAGGACCTCAATGGGGTAATGTTTCCTTTGGAAATGGTAAAAAATGTGAGACCATTGGGGTTGAAAAGGTAGGTAAGACACACTCCCATTCCATTGAGAATGTCTACCTGATAGATGACTTGAAATATAGCTTGATCAGTGTATTACAACTCTGTGACAGAGGTAACTTGGTAACATTCACCTCTACCAAATGTTTTGTGATAAATCTTACCACTAACAAGATTGTTTTTCAGGAAAAAAGAGTAAACAATATATACATTGTAGATATGTCCACCCTTTCAGAAAATGAACTTACTTGCTTAAGTGTGTTAGACAATATTCCCCTCCTTTGGCACAAAAGACTTGGACATGCAAGTCTAAGTCAACTCAACAAATTAGTCTCCAAGGACTTGGTAATTGGGTTACCTAACATCAAGTTTAAGGAAGACAAAGTTTGTGAGGTTGTGCAAGGGGGAAGGAGGTAAGATCCCCTTTTAAAGCAAGAAAGTGGTAAGCACGACCAGGTCGATGGAACTGGTTCATATGGATCTCTGTGGTCCAATAAGAACACTAAGTAGAGGTGGTAAAAAATATATGATGGTGCTTGTTAATAACTACTCTAGGTTTACTTGGACATTGTTTTTAACATCTAAGGATGACACATTTGACATGTTTACTGCCCTTGTTAGAAAAACTCAGAAACAACTAGGTAATCAATTTGTATCAATTAGGTCTAATTATGGAATTGAATTTGAAAATGCTAAGTTTGCTGAATTTTGTGATGAGCATGGCATAGATCATAATTTTTCTGCCCCTAAGACTCTACAACAAAATGGAGTAGTTGAAAGAAAGAATAGGACTCTTGAAGATATGACTAGGACTTTGCTTCTTTGTAGTAAATTGCCCCATAGTTTCTGGGCAGAAGGTCTAAACACTGCATGTTACATCATTAATAAGTGCATGACTACACCTCTTGTAGAGAAGATTCTCTACGAATTACTTAAAGGGAGAAAACCAAATATATTCCATCTTAGGACATTT
Source organism: Nicotiana glauca (assembly GCA_026770625.1). Classification (NCBI taxonomy): domain Eukaryota; kingdom Viridiplantae; phylum Streptophyta; class Magnoliopsida; order Solanales; family Solanaceae; genus Nicotiana; species Nicotiana glauca. The sequence continues at coordinate 212,826 of MU719570.1, forward strand.
GGATACAAGTGCTTTGTGCACAATAATGGAAAGGACTCCCTAGGTAAGTTTGATCCCAGAAGTGATGAGGGAGTATTCTTGGGATACTCTTCACATATCAAAGCTTATAAAGTTTACAACAAAAGAACTATGTGTGTAGAAGAAAGTGTACATGTAATTTTGATGAAACTAACATTCTTTCTGAGAGACAGGAACATGAAGATGAAGTTATTGGGCTGGTAAAAGAATTAAGTGAAGTCACAACTCAAGCTGAAGCTGCACTAGAAGAAGGAACATGTGATGGAACAGGTTCTTCCATCCAGGGCAACCTGATAGGGGGAATTGAACAAAGAAGAACTGAATCTAATTCCCAAATTGAACATGTCCATGAGCTTGTTCCTCAGTAACAGAACAAGGGACAGAAACCAGTGAGGTTGTGAAACCTTACAAGTATCAAAGTTCTCATCCTATTGAGAACATAATTACCGATCCAACCTCTGGAATTAATACTAGATCTCAATTAAAGAATTTGTGTGCTTTTGATGCTTTATTATCTCTTATTGAACCTAAAAATGTTGCTGAGGCTTTGCAGGATGCAGACTGGGTAAATGTTATGCAAGATGAACTCAATCAGTTTGAAAGGAGTCAAGTTTGGCATCTAGTTACAAGTCCTAAGTACATATCAGTAATTGGCACTAAATGGGTCTTCAGAAACAAACTTGATGAAGATGGAACTTTACAAGGAACAAGGCAAGGTTGGTGGTTCAAGGTTATAGTCAAGAGGAGGGCATAGACTATGATGAGACCTTTGCTCCAGTTGCAAGACTGGAAGCAATAAATACTCCTCGTAACTTTTGCAGCACAAATGAAATTTACTCTTCACCAGATGGATGTGAAGAGTGCTTTCCTAAATGGCTACTTAAATGAAGAAATATTTGTCAAACAACCTCCAGGGTTTGAAAGCAAGGAGTATCCAGACCATGTATATAAACTGGACAAGGCACTCTATGGACTCAAGCAGGCCCCTAGAGCATGGTATGAACGACTATCCAAATTCCTGCTTGAACATGGCTACAATAGAGGTAAGATTGATAGTACTCTATTCTTATGGAAAAAGGTAAGTATCTACTAGTGGTACAAATATATGTTGATGACATAATTTTTTTGGGCAACCATTGAAAAACTTAGTAAGGAATTTGCTAAATTAATGGGGAGTGAATTTGAAATGAGTATGATGAGTGAGCTTAACTTCTTATTAGGATTATAGATCAAACAAAACTCAAATGGAACCATGATCCATCAGCAAAAATATGCAAAAGAGTTGATAAAGATGTTTAAAATGGACGAATCAAAGGAAATAGACATTCATATTGCAACATCTACTAAATTAGACATAGATGAACCTGGTTCATCTGTTCATTAGAAGTTGTATAGGGGTATGATTGGTTCACTTTTGTATCTTAATACTAGAAGACCTGACATTGTCTTCAGTGTAAGCCTTTGTGCTTGATTTCAGGCAAATCCTAAAGAATCCTACTTGACTGCTGTCAAGAGGATATTGGGATACTTGAAAGGCACTACTGACCTTTGCCTTTGGTATCCAAAAGGTAGCAACTTTAATTTAGTGGGATATGATGATGCTGACTATGCAGGTTTCCTTATGGACAGGAAGAGCACCTCAGGTATGGCTCACATTCTTGGTTTATGTCTGGTATCATGGGCCATTAAAAAGCAAAACTCACTGGCTTTATCTACTGCTAAAGCTAAATATGTTGTTGATGCCTCTTATTGTGCTCAATTGTTGTGGATTAAATAGAAGTTGATGGATTTTGGTATTGAAGTTGGTTGTATCCCTATTTTCCGAGATAACACTAGTGCTATTAGTATGACTACAGAACCCAGTTCATCATAAGAGAATTAAGCACATAGATGTTAGACACCATTTTTTAGGGACAACTATGAGAAAAGACTGATTACAATAAAATTTTGTGCTACTGATAAATAGATTGCTGACATATTCACTAAAGCACTAAGTAGAGAGCACTTTGAAAGGAACAGGTTAGAATTAGGGATGATTAAGATCACCTAATGAGACCAGTTCAGAATGCACATTGAAAAAAATAAAAAAATTTAGTTAGGAATCTGGAACTTGTATAAATATCTAGATTGATTTTTGCTCAGCTTCATACTATAAATAGTATACTCCTATACCATGTGTTGCTGTGACCCACGGATCTCTAATAAATTTCTCTATTTTGGTAAATTGAGGCATGATCAAGAGGATTCTTAGTGAAGAACCTGGTTCATCAGTACTGGTTCATCTGAATAATGAGGTATGTTTTCTACACTCTACACAATTAGGAATATTAATATTTAATTCATGAGAAGAGTCCTACCTATGATCACAAAACTCATAAAAACATGTCCTTTTAAATTTGAACTAGTTCCGTCTCTACTAGAATTCTCACCGCACAAAATGCCTAAAATCTAGGAAAGCTTAACTGCACATTCAACTTGAAATTTTAGGTTGATTGGACTTCTAATTGACTGCAAAAAGCTACTGTTAGTCATTAATTAATCTTCTCTCTTTAAAAACCATCATCTCCATCACTTCCACTCTCATAATTCTAAAACTGTCGGATCTTTTCTGCTCTCTATTCTTCTCTCTGTCAAAACCCCAATTAAAAAATCCTTTTCAGAATTAGCAAGATGTCTAACCCTCAAGATAACCCAGGTACTCCTTCACAACCTACCCCCTATGATTCCTCCACACCTTCTCAACCCATCACTACCCCCCAACCTAGGAGAAGGCGAGTAAAGATGCTTGCTCGCAAAACTATGGGTATAGGTGCACTTTCAAAGAAACTAAATGCACAATTGAAGTCTAGCCAAGCCGAAGACTCTAAAAACTCAGATGATTCCTTCAAATCTACGAGTGAAGGGGAAGGAACTAGGTATTCTAATTCTGAGAAGGTTCAAAATGCCCCTTCTGAGGTACGCTCCATTTTGGTTGAAAATTTAGATAATAGGTTTGTTCTGGTTGGGTATGTTATGAATGACGAAACACCTGAGTCAAGAAGGAGAGGAGGTAAAAATAAAAGTAAAAAAGAAAAGGAGAGTGAGGGTGTGAGTAGTGATGTGAGGGGAAGAGGGATAGAGGTGGTTGATTCTTCACCCACCTCAGAAATGGTTAGACCCGCTATCTATGGTGCTGAGAATGAAATTGTAGAAGAAAGTAGCAAGAAAACAGGGTAAAGTGGATCAGGGGAGGCTGCTGAAGGGCTAGTTAATCTAAGTTCACATGCAGACGAACCCAGTTCATCTATTGAGGAGACCCTAGCAGACCTTCTGAAGAAAGTGGGTGCAAGCTATAATCCAAAGAAAAGGAGAATTCCTACACCAAAAGCCCCAAGCACTGCAAAAACTACCAAAAGGCTTCTTCTCCAACAGCTGCTGAGATTTCTCCACCAAAAGGAAGGGACAAAAGGATTAACTTGAAGCAGAGTGAGTAGGAGTTACAAAAAGCTATGGTTGAAAGCAAAAAAGAAGAGAATGGACAAAGGTAAAGCTAAGGTTGCTGAACCTACTGACGCTGTTAATGTGGCTGAGATGGAACAGGTCCATCAATATGAACATGTGACTGTGAATGTGGAGGTTCGGACCCCTAAGCCAAAGAAAACCAAGACTTCTTCCAATAAGTCTTCATCTGTTTTCAAGGCTGTTGAACGTTCTTCCTAAGTTAAAAGAACAAGGTCTACTGTGAAAGCCAAGCAAGTCAAGATTACTAAAGATTAAGATTGGAGTGATGAAGAAGAGGGTGAATCTGACCATGAACAAGATAAGCTGGCCAAATTTGGCAAAAGCAAAAATCTTGAAGGGTAAACTTTTGAAGGATTTGGTGGAACCATGGATGGCTTGATTGGTTGATGCTCTAGCTACTCAGGGCTAGAAGGACATGGTCCTTCAGTTGGATGGTATGCTAGCCAGGAAATGAGATCACTGAATTCATGGAAAATGCAGAGGTCAAGGATGGCAGAGTTACTAGCTAGGTGAAAGGGGTTCAAGTGACCTTTGGTGAAAAAGAGCTGGTGAGATCCTTGACATTCATTTTGAAGGGTATGATGACTAGACAAGGCAAAGATGGCCAAGTTTGGACTCCCTTCCTACTGCCCTCGCAATCACCAGGAAATTTTGTGATGTCATAGAAGTAAATGAGGCGAAGGTTGTGCATAAGAGTGAAATGAAGCCCTGCCACAAAGTCCTGTTTGAATTTGTCAATAAGTTCTTACTGCCTAGGCAAGAAAGAAGGCACATTTCTAACTATGTGGACTTGGTTTTGATAGAGTGTCTTGAAAGTGGAAGGCAGATCAACTGGCCTGCATTTATTATCCATCTATTGGACAGGGTTATCAATGGCCAAGGCCCATGTCACCCCTTATGGGTTTATTCTGACTACTATTTTGGATCGTTGTAAGGTGCCACTGAAGAAGTGGGAGTTGGCCACAAGCAAAGACCAATTTGGAATCAAAACTTTGGTTGCTTGTGACTATGAGGTCACTAAAATTCCCAATGAACCTGGTTCATCTAAAAAGACACCTATCAATAGCAAAGTCAGAGCTCTAGTGCAGGAGAGTGGGGCAAATGATGCTGAGATAGCGAGGTGAAGGCTTGTTTAGCAGAGGAGGAATATGAAAGAGATGCTCTCAAAACTAAGCTCACAAAGGAAAAGAAGAAGAATGATGGCATTCTTCAAAATATGCTGCACCTTCTCCAAGCCAAAACCCAACCCTCCAGCTCTTCCAAGCCTTAAGATCTTTGGTCTTCATTTCCTGAACCTTGTCTAGACCTTTCACTGACCCATATTAGGGATTTTCTTGTTTTTCTCATGTTTTGACTATTTTTGTTTATTTTTTGTGGATTATGGTAGAATCATATTCCCTATCAATAAAGTTTACTGTTTTTGTTCTTGTTGACTGTTTGTATTTCCTTGATAGTTTAAATATGTTTGATTTATTACTGATAATTAATATATGATTGCACTTGCAGTTGCACGAGTGGCCATGAGTAATTGTTAAAATTCTGGGAATCACACAGTGTTTGTGCAACTTTTCGATGATGCCAAAATGGGGAAGAGATTTTGTGCCTTTTATTCTAAATAACTGATGTTTATAACCTAATGAACCTGATCCTTGATGATAAGTAAAAAATTTCTAACTTTGGATTGATGAATAAGCTGAGTTCTGATAGGGCTTAAGTGAGTGATCAACACAAAGTTTGTCATCATCAAAAAGAGGGAATTTGTGGCCCAAGTAAAGGTGAGTTTTGAAGATTGACAAAGGAACTCAGACATGGACCAGGTCCATCCTAGTGAAGCACAAATATGGTCAACTCAAGCATGTGTGATGCACATGAAGGAGATAAACCAAACTTATCATAAGTGATATCTCTTGATCATGATCGAAAAAGTTTCATATTGGATAAGGAGAAAGACTCCTTACATAAAGAGAACACTGCTTGAGAGATGGATAGAGTTAGAGGATGAGTTCAACTAGATCTCTTCCACCATGGAAGAGTAGCATCATAATTCTAGTCAATCTATAATTATTAACTCCATAAATGTCAGTGTCGTTCTCTTTTATAGGTAACGCACATAAGCATAAGTAAAACGTAAATTGAGAGAAAAATAGTGAGCTAATTTTGCAAGCAATTTATGTGTGATTCAAGCGTGCAAACCTGAAGCTACTTGAACGAGATAGAAGAACCAGTTCCAAGTGTCTGTCTTTTATTCTGGGTACTCAGAGGTTTCAAGTTAGAGTTAACTTGAAGTTATCGCAACAGATGAGGCTGTGTGCTACAACGAGATTAGAGTTAATCCTAGGTTTACAAAAGAGTTTTTGTAAATGCAGTTTTTGGCTCAGTGATTTTACTGGAGAGTTTGGGAAAATCCTACTGAAAAGTAGGTCGTGGTTTTTTCAATTTTTGAGCCAGGTGTTTTTCACGTAAAACCATTATGTTCTTTATTTTCTGTACTTATTATTCCACAACAGTAGTAGTTGGAATACATAGAAGAACCGGGTCCTTCTATAATCAAGTTAAGCAAAAAATTGGGTACCACACAAATCACCCCCTCTTGTGTGGTATTGAAGTATAAAATATCACAATAAATCTTCCAAATGGATGGGATCCCTATTTATATAATAGATGGGTTCTAAACAAGGTACACATCTAATTATGGTCGGAAATCATATTTGACAACTAATTATTCGCTGAAGATCAATCCGTTCCGAGATTCACGCCACGATTCTCGATCAACTAAGGATATCTTGCCTTTTCCATTACCTACATACAACGACGTCACTCGAAGTCTGCCTCTCTCCGATCCATAAACGAGGTCAACCTCGACACCTTAGCTCTTCGACGTGACAATCCTATCTAGAGCAAAGAATGAAATCGGGTAGCCCAATTTCCATAGTATATAGATAGTCCCCTCGATTCCTAGAGTAAAATAATGGGAAATGACTTGAGCTTTGTTTTCCGAAGACCCTAATAGTGATGTAATCCTCATGATGTAAGCGATCGAAGTGACCAAAACGTCCCGTCGGTACAGTTCCCCAAACCATTAATGTTTGCCAGTGACGGTCGGCCACAAGCACTACCAAACTGTCGCCATGAACCTATAAATTCAGGCTCCTTGGTTGAAATCAAATTTTACTTTTGCCTCTACCAAATTTTTTTGAAGTTCCTTACTCTCTCCATCTCTTCTCTTTCACTGCCCATTGAATCAACTTAGTTAGCACCAAAAATACCAATTTTTCATCTCTTTACGCTTCCTTCTACCTGAATCAATGACAAAAACTTCCAAGACCGTCCTGCAGAGGGAAAAAACTTCTTCCTCTTCTTCCCGGCCAGCCGGTGACAAAATACAGGTGGAACTGTTCCCTCACGAATACGTTCCCGGCCCTTGTGTCTTAAAAACTGACTTTAAAATCGAAAACCCTCTGTCGGTCCCTGGCCGATGAGAACACGTATTGAGATATATTTTCTCGATAATGGTGAAACAACTTGAGGCTTGAATTCCTTCCATGCATTCATATGCGCATGTGAGCGCTCGATATCAGTTGTACGTCAACATCTTGTGATTCTATGGAAGAGGTGCGAGATGTGATTTCGGCATGCCGATGATGAGCCAGTCTGGAGGACTTGATGCTAGGTTTTGACTATGGTTTGAGCACAGAGGTATTGATTGTGTGAGCATGTTCTTTTGGATTTATTTGTCCGGTAGTGTCCCTATTCGTAGAATTTATGGTTGGATGGCTATATGATGAGCATGATATGACTGTGAGATGTGTTTATATGGTTGAATGTGACGAGAAGGGTCTTCTTGAAGTGTAGAAAGAACTATTTAGTGCTTGATTTCCTTCTTGAATTAATGTATAGTCCCGAGTTATGGGTATGTTGAAGGGTCTTTTAATGTTGATTAGTTGAGGATTGAAGCAGATTTCATGTCATGATATGAGTTCAGACTCAGGAAGATTAAGTGATTGCGTAATATTTATGACCGGGGAAGGGCATAGAATGAGGCCAGTTTGAGGCAAAGCAGGTGGGCTATCTCTGCGGGGTGTCCTGAGGTTTGTATGATCCCTATGATTGTTTGTTGGGAGTTCTCATTTACCAGTGAATTATATATGCTGCAATTTTGAGTTTTGATCTCTTATGAGAGTGGCCTTGAGTGTTATGAGGATGAATACGAGTTTTGCAAATGATTTGAGGTATTATATGGTTTGTGTTGCATGAACTTATGAAGGAACTAGTTGAATCTCACTGCAGTGTTGTGGCGTTAATAAAGAATGGCCATTGGGAGTTATGGTGTTTTGATCTATGGCCTTGAGCCAAATGGGGGTGTTCGCTATTGATAAGTTGATTTCACGGTTATGTGTTGTATTGGTTTCGGTTGAGGTATATTTGTGAATGAGTTATGTTCTGCACAGGGTGAGATCGAGGATGACTTGAGTAAGGGAATTTTTTGGTACGAGTTGTGTTAGGATTTATGAGTATATAAGAATCACGAAATGAATTGAGTTGTTACTGGTGAAGGATGTAATGCGTATGGAGCAGGAATTTATTTAGTTGCATTAAGGTGGAGTTACTTCCTTGGGTGTTGGAGTGCTAATAGGGCACATGTCATTCAGTTTGTTTGGTCGGTCTAATTGAGATTTGAGCAGAGTGAATGACTCTCGAGAATGGTTCCAATGAATTCAGATTTATACGTGGCAATTAGGAATTTTTAGGATGTGTATTTGGCTAGAAATTGAGATTTATATTGGAGGATGTCAGGACTCGTAGCATTTCTATATCATTATGGATTCTACATATCACTATCAGGAAGGCAAAGGTAAAGGCTTAGATTCGCAGAAGGTCTCTTCAGAGCGAGTATCTCGGTTGTGGTACTTTTTAGGGTGCTTAAGAAGGAATAAGATAGTTTATGAGCCTTAGGGCGGTGTGGTTTATGCTAAAGTTCGTGGGACAAGTTTTGGTTAAGGATAGTAATGTACTAGCAAGGAAATATATCAATTTGAAGGTAATTCAAAAAGGAACTCGGAGGAATAGGACAACTTGGTAGTAGGTTGGATCGGCATGGTAATGGATATGATCAGTTCTTTAGGTGCTTAGAAGGAGTCAATCCCGACGGTTTGGTGTTGTACAATGGGATTCAGAGAGATCTTGATGGTTTCTACCACAGTTAGATATGTATATTTCTTACTAGCGCATGGGGATATGATGTATAGTGATTTCCTCCTAGATAGGATCAAATTAAGAGTTCTTAGCTAATTAATTATGCAGTTTCTTGTCACTCGGAGTGGATTTTGTATTATGAAGTTCTCATATTTTTCATATAATAGCAGAGTATATGCGAAGTGTTGTTTGGGATTGAAATTAGCAAGTGCAAGGTCACAGTTCAATTTTGAAAGGAATGCCATAAATTCTTAGGTAGCATGGACGGTTTCAGATGACTAGGTAAATGGCATTATTATTTGGCACGGCGTTAGGAGAGTATACATTTTAGAAGAGGTAATGTGTTTGATTAATGGATACGTCATTGGTATTGCGGCATTCTCTTATTTGATCGACTATTGGTGTTTGAATTCTGCTTTGTGACACAGAATAATTATGGAAGCATTCCTCATGGGATAACCGTGTAATTTGAGAAGTGTTTGGCATTCAGGCGGTGGAGTTGAGATATGATATGGTTATTCGTGTGTTCTATGGATTTGGAGAGTAGGGGTGTTAATGAGTAGATTGTTCATAGTTGTGGACTGTGAAAGATAGCCAAGGTTGGGTAGAGGATAGTATGTGTTCTGATTCAGTCATTGTGGACTTTCGGAGGATTATTTATCTATTGTGGGTGGTCAGAGTTGATTTGGGGTTCATTGGTAGGCCAAAATGGATGTGTATTTTACACCGGGTCAAATTTGTGAACTCTGAATTGCTATTATTGTGGGATATTCCATTCAGTTGTTGTGGAGCTTATTCGTATTCTAAAATGATCCCTGAGTTACTCTTCTATGTTGCAAGGTGTTGTGAATCATTAGTTATATGCACACATGGTGTGGTTCTATTGGGGCTTTATAGCGCGAATTCGAGCAAGATGAGTATTTAGATATTGCGTAATTGATTGCGCATTGCCTATGTTCTTTTCGGATGGTGGCATTGTGTTATTTTCTCTCCGTGGTTATGGTAATGCACATTGGGTGCTTGATGTCGAATTTTACGGGGTTATCGATTTTGAGCAAGGCGGCTCGAGGTGTATAATATGGACCAGCATTTGGATGGGGTCACGAATTGTAGCGGAGTTATATTGAGGTATGATCCATTGCATGAGATTTGTGTGTTTTGGTTATGAGGTGTGTGTTGGGTTCTTAGTATTACGTTGTGGTGATACTCGTTGAGCTTGCGGGACGGCTCTCTTATTGTATGTCATTTTCCATGTTTATGTACATTTTGATTGTTACTTATTGGTGCACGGATTGCACGGGTTGTGGCTTCAGATTGTATTGATGTGTCATGTCTCTAGAGTGGTCGTGTTGGATGAGATGGGGTCATTGGACCTAGAATGATACTATCGAAATTGATTACAGCGTAGTTGGTAGAATAATATCAAAAGTCGGCTTAGAAATTTGCTAAAGTTCCTATCGAGGGAGAGGGAGTTCCACAACTTGTTGATCTGATGAATGGTTATGAGTTTCGGCATGTTTCTTTCATCATTGGCAGTAGATGAAGGTGTTAGAATGAGGCTTTGTTTGATAAGAGGTTTATTACCGATATTTGGTTGTTTTGAGCAACTACTGTGATTAGAAATCATCGCTATGAGTGTTTGAATTATGTGTTATATCATGTGATTGCATCTTGGGTTATGACTATGGCTTGTCACAACTTGTTCAAACTTATTCAGTGTGAAGATACGAGATTCTGGTCTTATAGAAAATTTCGGATGTTGAAATTGGATTCTAAGGCATATGGGCTAGTTTGGATTAAGAAATTTCAATCATGTTCTCTTATTGGACTTATATGGGATAGGGTGATGTAGGATCACCCTCGGGTATGTGCATGGTAAGGTTATACAGTGATTGGTTGGCTTTTGGAACAACTCTGGGCACGTTTGAGGACAAACGTATGTTTAAGTGGGGGAGGATGTAGTGACCCGACCGATCTTTTTGAGAATTTGCATTTTGATTGGTTGTTTGTGGGCATGAGTAGCATCGTATGATGTATTATGACTTATGTGAATTGTCGGTTTTGGTTTTCAGGTTATCTGGAATTGATTTGGAAGAATGATCCTCAGCTAGAAGCTTTAAATTTGAAAAGTTTGATCAAGTTTTGACTTTTTAGTATTTTTCCTCGGATTGGATTTTTGATGGTTTCGTTAGCTCCATTGGGCAATTTTGGACTCAGAAGAGCATCCGAATTGTGATTTGGAGGCCAGTGGTAGAATTTGGCCTGAAATGGCGAATGTTGGAAAGTTTGATCAGGAATAGACTTTTTTGATATTGGGGTTGGATTCTAATTTCGGAAGTTGGAGCAGGTCTGTAATGTCAAATGTGACTTGTGTGCAAAATTTGAGGTCAATCGGATGCGATTTGATAGGTTTCGGCATCGGTCGTGGAAGCTGAAGTTTCAAAGTTCAATGATTTCGAATTGAGGTATGATTCGTCATTTTTATGTTGTTTCGAGTGATTCAAAGGTTTGACTAAGTTCATATGGAGTTATATGACTTGTTGGCATGTTTGGTTCAGGTTCGAGCAAGTTTCTGATCGATTTCGAATCATTTCATTTCATATTATATAGCTAAAGGTTTCTGGTTCTGGTATGACCACACCTGCAGCTGATATTCACAGGTGCGATGGTCACAGGAACTTTTGTGGAGTCGCAGAAGCGAGAAGTGACTGGGTGAGAAAGACCGTAGGAGCGGATTTGGAACCACACTTGCGTGCGTACAGATATGAAATTTGGAATCGCATGTATGTAAGGCTTCGCAGAAGCAGGTTTTGGTATCAGTAGGTACACGGTTTCTGGCAATGTTATTCTCGCATAAGCGGAGTTTTAAGTCGCAGAAGCGACACTGCAGATGCGGTTATGTGTCCGTAGATGCGAAAATGCTGGACAGAATGTTAAATACAAGGGTTCGCAATTTTGACTTTATTTTTTCATTTCCAAGTGCGGATTGGGGCGATTTTGGAGCAATTATCATCACGAGGATTGGGGTAAGTGTTATACACTCGGTCTTTATTATATTTCATGAATCTATCTTCGATTTTAGCTTTTGGTTGGTGAATCGAAAGAGGAAATTGGGGGTTTTGGCCTAAAGTTTCGTAATATGAATTTTTGCGTTTTGAACACCAATTTGGAGTCGGATTTGAGTGAAACTAGTATGGTTGGACTCGTAATTGAATGGGTTGTCGGATTTGGTGAGTTTTGTCGAGTTTTGAGCCGTGGGCCCGGGTGTGATTTTTTGCCAGATTTGGAATTTGACTTTGGATTTGATCTTTATCAATTTTAATTGCCTCCTTGGTCTTTATCTGATGTATTTGAGTTGTTTTTGGCTAGTGTTGATCCATTCAGAGGTCTCTATATGCGTGATGGCATTCTTGGAGCATCGCTAGGCTTGCTCAACATCGGAATTGGCTGCTTTAAGATAAGTAACTCTTCGAAACTTATTGTTGAGGGTATGAAACCCCGAATAATATGCTATGTGATTGGCGTTGAGGTGACGCACCTGCTAGGTGACGGGCGTGTGGGCATGCACTTGTGAATTGGGACTCTATTGTTCCCAGGGCACTGAATAGTGGCCCTATTCATGTTGATATCTATATTTTCGCCATGTGATTAAGTATTGGAGTTGTCAAATCATGCTAGATATCATGCTTAGGCTTTATGCTGTTATTGTTGGGACCCATAGTGATCGTTTTTTGCTGTCATATCATTGAGTTCATTCATATTTCGTACTCAATCACATTCATGCATTCATATCATATCTTAGTCTCAATTGTTACCTTTTGTTACATCATATCATTGCTCCAGGTCAATTTTCATGACATTGTGAGCCCATGAGTGAGACTGGAGTGATTGATGATTGAGTGAGGCCGAGGGCCTGATTGTGAGATGTTGAGACTCTCACACCTCCCTTTTACACACCTACCCCGGAGGATAATGTATAAGGGAGTTTTTCCATTTAAAGTGATATTATTCGAAATGGGATTATTTATTTATCTTTAGAGTCGCCAGTTGGGAAAGGTTTGGCTTTTGGTGTCCCAAGTCACCGGTTTATCTTGAATCTCAAATCGAGGAAATTTTTGACTTTCCAAATGAAGTATGCGAACCAGAAATTCTAAGTAAGGAATTCTGTTGACCCAAGGGAAGGTGTTAGGCACCCCAGGATCCCGTGGTTCTAGCACGGTCGCTTAAACTGTTATAAATGGCTAAATATCTGATTTTAATATATGTTATCCTATAGTGCAATTTTAGAGATTATTTACCGCTTTATTATTATTTTTAGTGAGAATTGCAACGTCGTGAAAACATATCTCGAACCACGTCACATCAATGTACCCGTGGTTATTGACATATTTCGACTTCGTTGAGATTTGTATTTGGGTCACATAAATGTGCACCCGAATTTTAGGAAGATAATGCTATTAAAGTGCGCGCCTAAAGAGACTAACGTATTTTTATCTTTGGGGAAGGCCGTGAAATTCGCTAAACGGCCCATCCCGAATTTTAAAATATTTTAGTATAATAGTTATTGAGGGCCCCGCAATTTGTGCATTTTATTCGGTGAGGCTCGTCTCATTTTATTTAAGGATACCCTAAAGTGAACTATATATTTCTATTTTTGTCTCCAATAATAACATAAAGTCCTAATAGATTTGATTATTGGGTTAACGCCAACCAAATGATATGTTGATACCAAAGCCAAACATTGGGCTCTAAAATAAGCCCAACGAGGAAAAACCGCGTTCAGACCAATGCCAACAAGCTGACCAATCATAGACTTCAGCCAGGGCCCAAACGTACCTAGGCATCAGCCATGGGCCTAGGCTGCCCGTTGAGGAACTAAAACTTTTATGTTTTTGCAACAGAGGTTGCCTTCTTTTTAATCAGTTGCAGAAAAATTCAGTAAATTGAAATCTAATTCTCTCTTTTTTCCTCACCTAACGATATGCTTAACTTCCATTAACAGGTGAGACAAATGTTATTGATATGCCTTCCAGAATTTAGTGAAATAATACATGACATAAGGTTCTGCAATCATTCTTTAAGTTTAACTTCATTTTATTTTGCCTTGAAACCAACGGATAATCTCAATCAGTACTAAACAAGTTGCTGCATTAACCTAACAATCATCATAGCAATACGAACGACACTTTTATACTTGCTACCATTAGAATATTAGTATCAACATATCATCAGATCTACTGCTGCTCAAAATCTCATTTCAACATGACTATAGACTATTTTGCATTTCTTAATTCAAACTATCACATATCAATACGAATGACAATCTCAAATGACTCAGATCTAGACTTATTAAACGTAACACTTCAAGCAATCGAGAAAAGGAAGTCAAATTAGTCTAACAATCTTATCTGTCCAGTTTCAATGGCAGGAAACACAGTATAACAACTTGTTAGAGGAAACAGCTATAGTTACTATAAGATCTATTACACAAAGTATATGATGAATGCTACATTTAACTCCATTCCCAGAACTGAGGATTACACAGTGTGTACCTGGATATTGGATGAAAAATAGAAGAGGTGAGATTAGTTCAAGCAATAGCGAGCAGCAGCAGTAGTAAACACAGTGAGCTTCTGGAGCTTTTACAACCAAACGAAATTGGTATATTGATCCCAAAACAACAATTTCAAACCCCATAAATGAATCAGTGACCCTAGGACCAAACAGAAAAAGTGATTTACCCACAGCAATACCAAACAAACCAAACAAACTTGAAAATGCACCCAGAAATACTTGAAACTTTTAGCAAGCTAAAGTTTAATCAGAAAAAAAAAATTCAACTGAACCCAAACTCACTCAAGATCAGTCTAGTGATCTTAAATGAGGAAGCATGAAATCAATGAAGCAGAAAGAGGGCTTCAATAAAACAGTGATATTTCCCAGCATTCTTCACTGTGATTTTTTTTTTATTTAAAAAAGCTTTCAAACTAGAACCCTCTTTTTTAACTAAACCTCTCATCTCCTGATTCATTCAAAACAACCTCCCATATACTCTCCAAAGTGTTCTATTTATGCTGCCCAAGAACAGCTTTGCCAGCTCTTTAAAATCCATTATTCAAACTATTTTTTACCCATGATATTCCCTTACAGCCTACTATTTAATGTTTTGTTGATTGTTTAATTCGAAGTTAATGGGCAGCCTGTTGTTTTAATCAGTCCCTCAAGTTATTAAACAAATAGTGGGTATGGGGCAGCCTGGATATTAAATGCAAGCGTGCCTGATAGCACATGGCCTCCCGCTTAATCATAATTACAAATCACAGCCCATTATTTCCTATGTTTGTTTAATCCTAATCCTATCTTTAATCAATAAAAACTTAGGCTGATTAACAAATGTGAGACAGATTCACATAACCAATTCACAACATTTAAACGACAAAACAATTAGATTCAATGATGACTAACTAAACGCTTCAAACATTATGATGAATTAATCTCTAACTTAAACATACAAACAAACTATCTTAGTTCAGTCACAAAATTAAAACAGAAATGGAGTAAGAGGAGAAGAGACATGGAACTTAAAGTAAAGATGGAATAACAAAAAAGGGAACTAACATACCAAAACGCCAAATGAACCTTATTATGAAATTGAACCTCGTCCTTTTGATTTAGACCTAAATGAGCCTCGACTATGTGTTCTCAAATGAAAACACATAGTCGAGATCCGTTTCGGCCTCAATCACTGCTCTGTCATCGGCTTTTAGGGCTTCGTCAAACTCGAGCCTCGCCTCTGATTTGAAATTCGACCAATTTTGATGGGCTTCGAGGGAAACGGGTATGGTATTTGGGGTGAGGAGGCTATGGGGTTTGAGGGGTGTTGATTTGGTATAGTTTAGGGTTGGCGCCGCCACCAAGGAATTTTGGGGCAGCGCTAGGGTTCATGTGGTCAAAAATTGAACATTCGACGAATCATAGGCTGATTCGACGAAAACCAAAGGTGTCCTAGTGGTGAAGGAGGTCTACGGGTCAAGGGGTGTGAGTTTGATGGCAAACGGAGGCGGCTAGGGTTTTGTTCGATTCTTCGATTGACGATTCGAGATGATCTACAGGGATTCGAGGTTAGCCGTTATAGGGGTTGGGACGGGGAGGTCATGGGGGTTCGATTGTGTAAATATGAGGGCGTTTGGGCCACCGGAACCGACGTGAGGCGATTTTCGGTGGCAGAAGGTAGTGGTTTACGGTAGCGTTAACTGGGGTCGTCTCTGAGATTAGAGACGAAAGGAAGGGGTGTTTGGCTTAAGGGGCGGGGTAAGGGATTAGGAATATATACTCGAGGGGGAAATGAATCCTGGCCGTTTGATCTGATGAGATCAACAGCCTGGATTGATCATTAACATGGGAACGACGTCGTTTTGAGGGCGATGGGGCGGACCGGGCGTAGGAATGGATCGGGTCATTTAGACGAGTAAGGGTGATGGGATCTCAACCGTTGGATTGAGTGGAATGGTTTGCTGAGATCTTAGACGATGAAACGACGTAGTTTCAACATCATACTTAGTCGTTTCGTCCGTCTCTGAGACTGGCAGGATTGGACCGATGAAGCATGAGGTTTTGGTCTTGGTTTTGGCCCAAATTAAAACAAAACCCAGTCCGTTTTTCTCTTTATTTTCCATTTATTCCTTTCTTTTAATTCCTAATTTAAAACCAAAATCCTAGATTAAATTACAAAAACCAAAATTATCTAAAAATGCTAATTAACTCCAAATAATTATTATCACACAACATTAAACCCTAATTAAACATAAAATCACCAATTTTGGATATTAAATACCAAAAATGCAAAGTAAGTATTTTTTTGTGATTTTTTCATTTTTGTAAAACAAAACTTAGTTACTCCTAATTGTACAATTAAATCGAAAAATGCAAATGCGACATATTTTGTATTTTCGTTAGTTAAACAAAAGAATGTACAGATGGACGTAAAAAATGCAAGAAAAATAACACAAAATTCACAACAATTGCAAACAAACAAAAACTATTTTATTTTTTTGCATTTTTGGGAGTAATTCTCATATAGGGCAAAAATCACGTGCTCACAGCTGCCCCTCTTTGCCTGGAAACACGAAGAGTTTTTGCGCAAAGATAAAGTGAGCGGATACGAGCAATTTTTCCCGTTCGAGTACCCCGTGTGAAGCATTTTTTGAAAGATTTGACCGAACCTTTGCTTCAAAAGGTCTCCTACATATCCCTGGCTAAAAGGGAATCAGGCCATTGTAGTTCATGAAGTTTTGGTAGCTGGGACTACCATGTAGCTGTGGTTTACTGTTACTGTTGTTGTTGCTGCTGCTACTGCTTACTGACCTCCTTATTACACCAAAGGGAAAATCAAAGCTAAGCTAACTATGCCTATCAACTATGAGTTACAAGATTCCTATCTATAATTCTCTTGAAATTTGATCTTGAGTCTTAGCTAATTTTGCCGCAGACTTCGATCTGAATCTTGATGCTCGCGAGTTGTAGGTACTTGTTTCTTTCTGCAGCATTGAGTAAAACAGGATTGGCGGAGCTTGTGAGTTCAATCAGATTTCGAGCAATCCGCATCTTTGTTTGCTCCAATATTCGAGCTCATTTCTTTTTGTCCTTTTCCTTTTTTTTTATTCTGGATTGAGACTCGCTCTGTAGGTCATCTCGATCCCTCTGTCTCGAGGTCAAACCTGCTCAGACATCAAAACAAACAAACGAACAAAAATTTTCTGCCCCAGTTTTGCTAGGACAATTTCGTGAGTTATTTGCAATAAAATCTGCGGAATCGATGAGGGGATTGGAAACCCAAGTCTAAAAAGGCGCAACTCAGGGATTGGGGCCCTAATATTCACAAAAGGAGAAATGCTCAACTCAGGGATCGGAGCCCTAATGTTGGCTAAAAAGGAAAAATGCTCAACTTAGGGATTGGAGCCCTAATGTAGGCTAAAAGTAAAATGCTCAACTCAGGGGTTGGAGCCCTAATGCTGGCTAAAGGCAAAATGCTCAACTCAGGGATTGGAGCCCTAATATTGGCTAGGAAAGCTGCTCAACTCAGGGATTGGAGCCCTAATGTTGGCTAATGAAAAAACGCTCAATTCAGGGATTGGATCCCTAATATTGGCTAAAGGAAAAAATGCTCAATTCAGGGATTTGAGCCTTAATATTAGCTAAAGGAAAAGCGCTCAACTCAGGGATTGGAGCCCTAATGTTGGCTAAGGCAAATGCTCAACTCAGGGATTGGAGCCCTAATGTTGGCTAAGGTAAACGCTCAACTCAGGTATTGGAGCCCTAATGTTGGCTAAAAAAACCGCTCAACTCAGGGAGTGGAGCCCTAATGTTGGCTAAGGAAAACCGTTCAACTCAGGGATTGGAGCCCTAATATTGGCTAAAGGAAAAAATGCTCAATTCAGAGATTGGAGCCCTAATATTAGCTAAAGGAAAAGCGCTCAACTCAGGGATTAGAGCCCTAATGTTGGCTAAGGTAAATGCTCAACTCAGGGATTGGAGCCCTAATCTTGGCTAAGGTAAACGCTCAACTCAGGGATTGGAGCCCTAATGTTGGCTAAGAAAAACCGCTCAACTCAGGGATTGGAGCCCTAATGTTGGCTAAGGAAAACCACTCAACTCAGGGATTGAAGCCCTAATGTTGGCTAAGGGAAGCGCTCAACTCAGGGACTGGAGCCCTAATGTTGGCTAAGGTAAACGCTCAACTCGGGGATTGGATCCCTAATGTTGTCTAAAGAAACACTCAACTCAGGGATTGGAGCCCTAATGTTGGCTAAGGAAAATCGCTCAATCCAGGGATTGGAGCCCTAATATTGGCTAGGAAAGTCGCTCAACTCGGGGATTGGAGCCCTAATATTGGCTAAGGAAAATCGCTCAATTCAGGGGTTGGAGCCCTAATATTGGCTAAGGCTAAACGCTCAATTCATGGATTGGAGCCCTAATATTGGCTAAGGAAAATTGCCCAATTCAGGTGTTGGAGCCCTAATATTGGCTAAGGACGACTAGGGGATGGAGGCCTTATGTCTAAAAGGTGCAACTCAGGGATTGGAGCCCTAATGTTGGCTAAAGGGAAAAATGCTCAACTCAGGGATTGGAGCCCTAATGTTGGCTAAAGGGAAAAATGCTCAACTCAGGGATTGGAGCCCTAATGTTGGCTAAGGGAAAAACGCTCAAATCAGGGATTGGAGCCCTAATGTTGGCTAAAGAAAACAAACGCTCAACTCAGGGATTGGAGCCCTAATGTTGGCTAAAGGGAAGAATGCTCAACTCAGGGATTGGAGCCCTAATGTTGGCTAAAGGGAACACTTGCTCAATTGAGGGATTGGAGCCCTAATATTGGCTTAGGAAGTAACAGGTTGGTTTTGGAAATTCTACGCTATCCTCTTTTTGGGGTTTTCTTCTTTTGTTATCTATTTTTTTTTATAAAAAGCAGGGAAGAATACGGAGGAAACTTCCCTTTTGCGCCATTATTTGCTGTAAAGCTGTTTCAGCACTTGCGCATTTTTCTTTCTTTTGGTGGCACCTGCTTCTTTCACAGTTGCTTTGGATCGTACCTGTTTCAATTTATCAAACAAAGATCAACTGTTACTTTGAAACGGTGATTGGTTTTGTGTCCTTGATTGTATTTGATCACTTGGTCCCTGCCTTATTTCCGCCGAGACTTTGCCATTGATTGGCTTTTGAGGGCAACCCCCCTTCCGATTGATAAGACTCAACTTTCAGGATTCCATGATGATTTTCCCCGCGTAAGGCTTTGATCCTTTCATTCGATTTTGCTCTTGAGGCCTTTGCCTTTGATTTTCCCTCTTTTCCAATGTTTGGTCAGTTGGGATCGGCTTAACACATCCGCCGAGGCTGGGTCCTCTTCTTTTATCTTTTGCGAGGGGAAGCCCTGTAGCAACTAGTCCTGCCACCTTTCTTTGTAATAATTTCGGAATGCAGAGTTAAACCGAAAGGGATTCAAGGAAAAGCAAACCAGAAAGCAGGGTAATGAATTTTAAATAGAAGCGTCCCTTTCGGGGGAAAAGAAGGACTTATCTAGGGTGCATGCTGACTTCAAACGGACATGTCATGCTTCTTGGACTGGATGCCCGACCCGCACCAACTTCCATCTTCTTGTGAAACCATCGATTCGTATTTCCAAGCCAGGGGACCTCGCCAGGAGTTTTAGTGATGAGATAACCTCTTTTCGGCCGACATCGCCCTTTGCGGGTTTTTGCTAATCGAACTCTCTTATTTCTCTTCTCACTGTCGCCCGATAGTGCTCTTTGCGAGTTTTCACTAAGTGGGCTCTCATTTTCAATTCCTCGACTCCCGTCGCCTTATGGTGCCCGAAGGTTTTCACCGATAAGACTCTCTCATTTTTTTTCTCATTTTAGAATGCATCAGCTTTCAATCAATGATATTTCTCACTTCTCACGCCTTTGGCAATTGATCCGAAGGGCTTGCACTTGGTTTCGGGTGAAAAGAGTTGCGGACGGGATTACAACTTTGGAATCAATTGATGGGCTCATGGTCGAACCATTATAACATCTGCCCCAGTTTCACTTTTCGGGAAATTTGGATTTTTGGTGCGGTGTGACTGAACCCCAGAGAGAGGCTGCCTACGTATCCTTTCGGAATCAAGTCAGACGTAGTTCAAACTTCATTTGTTTTTTTTCTTCAACAGCGCTTTTGGATTAAAAAGAGGGTAGCCAAGGAAATGTAACCGGCTCAAAGGGCTTGCAAACGGGTTGATAGTGTTTGGGTGGCGGGAATAAAATCCTTCATCATTTCAAATGCGCAAAGACATCACTAAAGCAAGCTCAGACATAGTACCTCTTTACCGCATCTGCATTCACAGCTGCTTCGGGATCATTTCCTTCGATGTCACCCAAGTATAATGCCCCTTTCGGCAGTATTTTTCTAATGATATACGGACATTTCCAGTTAGGAGCAAACTTTCCTTTTTCTTCCTGATGAAGAGGAAGAATGTGCCTCAACACCTATTGCCCCACCTCAAATTTCCTGGGTCGTACTTTCTTGTTATAGGTGCGGGCCATTCTTTGTTGGTAGAACTGCTTGTGGCAAACTCTGACCATCCATTTTTCGTCAATCAAAGTCAACTGTTCCAATCCAGTTTTAACCCATTCACTATCTTCAACCTCTTCTTCAACAATTGTCCGAAGTGAAGGGATTTCTACCTCTGCCGGTATCACAGCCTCGGTTCCATAAACTAACAAGTACGGGGTTGCTCTTACCGATGTGCGCACTGTAGTGCGATATCCCAGTAAGGAAAAAGGTAACTGTTCATGCCACTGTCTAGAACTCTAGATTGTCTTTCTCAAAATCTTCTTGATGTTCTTGTTCGCTGCTTCAACGACTCCGTTGGCTTTGGGCCGATAAGGAGTGGAGTTCCTAGGAGTTATTTTGAATTGTTCGCATACCTCCTCCATCAAATGACTGTTCAGGTTCGCAACATTATCTGTGATGATGGTTGCGAGAATGCCTAAATGACAGATAAGGTTCGAATGTACAAAATCCACTACAGCTTTCTTAGTAACCGCTTTGAGAGTGATAGCTTCTACCCATTTTGTGAAGTAATCAATAGCAACCAATAAGAATCTGTGCCTATTTGAAGCTTTTGGCTCAATCGGACCAATGACGTTCATACCCCAGGCGACAAAAGGCCAAGGTGTTGACACAGGATGTAGCTTTGTTGGAGGTGCATGAATCATATCTCCATGCACCTGACACTGATGACATTTCTGGACAAAGCTGAAGCAGTCTTTCTCCATAGTTATCCAATAATACCCGGCTCGAAGGATTTTCTTTGCCAAGACATACCCGTTCATATGAGGTCCACACACTCATGCGTGCACTTCATGCATGATCCTCCCTGCTTCCTCAGTGTCAACACATCTCAACAAGTTAAGGTCCGGGGTTCTTTTATACAAGACCTCACCGCTAAAAACGAAACCACTCGCATGGCGCCTAATAGTTCTCTTTTGATCTCCAGTAGCATGTTCGGGGTATTCTTGTGTTTTCAAAAACCTCTTAATATCATGGTACCATGGTTGGATATTCGGTCCTGCCTCGACTGTATTACAGTATCGTGTCTTTCCCTGATTTGGATTTCCAAGGGATCGATGTGGGCATTGCCTGGATAAGGTAACATTGAAGCTAAAGTGGCAAGTGCATCAGC
Source organism: Nicotiana glauca (assembly GCA_026770625.1). Lineage (NCBI taxonomy): Eukaryota > Viridiplantae > Streptophyta > Magnoliopsida > Solanales > Solanaceae > Nicotiana > Nicotiana glauca. The sequence goes on from MU719570.1 coordinate 234,754, forward strand.
TAGTTCATTGTGACATCGTGGGATGTACCTGAACTCTATTGACTTGAATCGTTTGCCGAGATCATCCACGTGCTGTCGGTAAGGAATAAGCTTGACATCTCGGGTTTCTTATTCACCCTGGGCATGCCGGATAATCAGATCAGAATCCCCCATAATCAACAAATCTTCAACATCTTGATCGATTGCAATATTCTCTTCATATTCATCCGTATTGTTTGTGCAAAAGAAATGGAGCCCAGCCGTAGCCGGATAGTGCTGACCGGTGGGCGAGATCAAGATTGCCCCAACTCCTACACCTTTGGCATTTACGGCCTCATCAAAGAACATTTTCCAAGAATGAGCGTCCTCGGGGACTACTTCTATTATGTTTACCTCCTCATCTGGAAAATAAGTACTCAATGGTTGGTATTCCTCATCAACCGGGTTTTCAGCCAAATGATCTGCCAATGCTTGGGCTTTCATTGCCGTACGAGCGACGTAGACTATGTCAAATTCAGTAAGCAAGATTTGCCACTTTGTCAATATCCCAGTAGGCATCGGCTTCTGGAATATGTACTTCAAAGGATCTAACCTGGTTATGAGGTGAGTAGTATGAGCTTGAAGATAATGTCTCAACTTTTGAGCGGCCCATGTCAAAGCACAACACGTTTTTTCCAACAAAGTGTATTTGACTTCATAATCGGTGAACTTCTTGCTCAAGTAATAGATCGCCTGCTCTTTCTTTCCAGTTATATCATGCTGCTCGAGGACACAGCCAAAAGAATTTTCTAAGACCATCAGATACAAGAACAGAGGTCTCCCTGGCTCTGGCGGGACCAAAACTATAGGATTTGAAAGATATTCTTTGATCTTGTCAAAGGCCTCCTGACACTCAGCTGTCCACTTGATTGCTGCATCTTTCCTTAATAACTTGAATATGGGCTCAGATGTGGTAGTCAGTTGAGCGATGAACCGACTGATATAGTTTAACCTGCCCAATAGACTCATCACGGCTTTCTTTGTTCTTGGGGGAGGTAGATCTCGGATAGCCTTTATTTTTGTTGGATCTAACTCGATACCTCTCCTGCTGACTATGAAACCCAGAAGTTTGCCTGATGGGACTCCGAAGGCGCATTTAGCCGGATTCAGCTTCAAGTCATACTTTCGCAGCCTCTCGAAAAACTTCCTTAAATCTTGAACATGATCGTCCTGAGTTCTGGACTTGGTGATCACGTCGTCTACATACACCTCTATCTCTTGATGCATCATATCATGAAAAATGGCATTCATAGCTCTCATATAAGTTGCCCCGGTATTCTTCAAACCAAACGGCATAACCCGGTAACAGTAAGTACCCCAAGTTGTAGTGAAAGTTGTCTTCTCAGCATCTTCTTCATCCATCAATACCTGGTGATATCCCGCGTAACAATCCACGAAGGACTGTATCTCATGTTTGGCGCAATTATCAACAAGGATGTGGATATTGGGAAAGGGGAAATTATCTTTGGGACTTGCTTTATTCAAATCTCGGTAATCCACACACACCCGAGTTTTCCCATCTTTCTTTGATACGGGAACTACATTAGCCAGCCACGTAGTATACTTGACTACCCGGATCACCCCTGTTTTCAACTGTTTTGTGATTTCTTCTTTGATTTTATCACTAACATCAGTCTTAAACTTTCTCTGTTTCTGCTGAACTAGGGACAATCAGGGTAAATTGGCAATTTATGCGCCACTAGATCAACACTTAGTCCTGGCATGTCATCTATGACCAAGCAAACACATCTTTAAACTCAAACAGGAGTTGAATTACTGCATCCCGTGTTTTCCATATGTGTGAATGCTTATTTTGGTTTCTCGGATTTCTTCAGAAGTTCCCAAATTAACCAGTTCTGTATCATTCAAGTTCGGCTTAGGTTTATTCTCAAAGTGTTCCAGTTCTCGATTTATTTCCCTAAAAGCCTTTTCTTCATCATATTCCGGTTCTTGGTTCATTATTTCACAATTAGACAGTGTGTTTAGATCTGGGCGTGAAGTCCGCAAGCATGTCATGTCATTTAAAGCCGCATTATTAGAACTGAAAAGAAGAAATAAAAGAGAAAGATATATAGCAAAAATCTAAAGAAAAAAATGATGAAATATTGATTTCATTTCTTAGAATTGGGGAAATAAAAGGGTTTACATTCAGGAAATTGAAAACAGGAAACTAAAGAAAACATCCGAGTTACACCCTGGGATAACTCGTGATGCAGGAAAAGTGGCAGGACAAGACTACTCGGACTCCCGCCTGACTGGGAACGGTGTAGCCTTTCAATTTTGAAGTTTAGCATCTGGCCCCATGTATAGCACCTCAGCGGTGCTTGTGCCTTCTCCCAGCGGAACCATGTGGGTTTCATAAAGCATTTCTCTCATCGCCCCACATATTTCCTCAATCTCTTCGGCCGTAAAGGGCTCATCATCTTCTTCTTTATCATACCTTGGCCTGACGAAAGTTTCGTACAAGTGTGGCAGTGGTTGAGGTAAATCCCATTCCTCATTTTTTCTCTTATTCGCCCACTCTTCATCACATTGGGTATGGTGGAAGCCTATCCTAAAGAACTTCTCAGTTGAAGGCATAGTGATAGGTTCAGCTATTCCCTGCAATGATTTCCCAAGTCATTTTCCCGGTTTGAATCCTCGTCGGATTATTTCTTAAGCAACCATGATCGAGGCATTGGACAAGAAAGGTTGGGGACAAGGGCTCCCCTCTTCATACCGATCCGCCAACACAACTTCAAAAGCTTGATAGACTATGTGCTCACTTCTCTCTCTTGCTTCAAGACGTGGGATGGACGGGTCTCGGTAAATAAACTGCTCGTCTTCTCCGTGGACCACAATATCCTGGTCCTCATATTCGAACTTTACCATTTGATGGGAACAGAGGGTACAACCCCTGCAGCGTGAATCCAAGGCCTTCCGAGAAGAAAGTTGTAAGATGTGTCTATATCTAGCACTTGGAAGGTCACCTCAAAGTCCACGGGGCCAATGGTTAGAATTAGGTTGATTTCTCCAATCGTGTCCCTTTTGATGCCATCGAAAACTCTTACACAGACGTTATTGGGACGAATCCTTCCAGTCCCAATTTCCATTCTCTGCAGTGTGGAGAGTGGGCAAATGTCAACACCCGAGCCCCCATCCACCATTACTCATCTGACGTAGTATCCTTCGCACTTGACGGTCAGGTGTAAGGCCTTGTTATGAGCCGCTCCCTCCGGAGGCAAATCATTCTTATTAAAGGAAATTTGATTGACAACAAAGAACCTTTCTGCCATTCTTTCGAGTTGCTCGAGCGAAGTCTCAGTTGGCACAAACGCCTCGTTCAGAGTTTTCATTAGGATCTTCTGATGCTCGGCAGACCTCATTAACAAAGATAACGTAGACACTTGTTCAGGGCACTTACGCAACTGATCTACCACTTAATAGTCAGGCATCTTCATTTTTTGAAAGAAAGCCTCTGCCACCTCAGCGTTCACAGGCTTTTTGTGTGGACAGCGATTCTGCGAGGCATTATTTATCTCTTGTACCCCTGAATATTTCTTAGCAAAGGTATTCCCCGGGAGTTCTTCTGTGATTTCTTTACCTTTGTATGTAACCAACGCCTGCTGATAATTCCATGGTACTGCAGACGGGTCTGTCATCGGCTTCTGTGGCATGCGTCCAATAACCACTGGCTCATTCAGCCGAAGCAGTTTAATTGTCCCCCGGACCACATAGGCTCCTTTTGGCACATACATTGGTGTTCACTTTTTTGCTTCGAACTTCTTTGGAGTACTCGCGATTAATGGCTCTTCTCGGCGACCTCGTGGAACATAGAGAACCCCATTTTTGGGAGGCACCATCTCTGCTTTTGTTTCGCTTTTCTTCTCGAATTTCATCTTGGCAGTTTTACTCTTCTTTCCCCTTTCTCCTGCTTTGGGGTTGTCTTAGGCTTCCTTTCTGCATCAGCGATAGCAATTATGGCTTTCAAGGTGGGATCAAACTCCTTGTCTTCGCAGATCATCCTGATCACTGGCCCATTATTGTGAGCGGGCAAGTGATTGTTAGTCATATTTGGGACCTCCTCGTCCCTTACCACTATCTTCTCTTGTTCTATCAGGTTCTCTACTGCCCTTTTTAAGGTCAAACAGTCATTGGTATCATGCCCTTCCGCCCCCGAATGATAAGCACACCTGACACCGGCTCTGTAAGCAGCCGATGCTGGATTTTGCCTTGTTTGAGGGACTGGCTGCAAGAGACCCATTTGGAAAAGCTTCGGGAATATATTGGAATATGGTTCACCAATGGGTGTGAAGGTTTGTCTCCTGGGTGGTTCCTGAGGACAGAAATTATTCTGTGGTGGTTGGAGATTATAATGGTTCCAGTAAGAGGCTGGTTTCTAGGAAATGGAGCTTGGTTTCGGTTGGCTTGTTATGGAGGCCGACCATAAAGTTGAGCATTCATGACCATGTAGGGCTGAGGAGTATAGGCCATATCTTGGTGGGGATAGTAGTGCTGCAGGGTTCTCTCCGGGAAAAGGTGCCTGGGGTACGGTATTTTCTTGCATCTGACGCCGCCATGGACGTTTCTTCTTTATTCTTGCCCCTCGCTATTCCTCCAGACCCACCCTGAATGTCTTGGGAGGTAGCTCTGATAGCGGATTGGCTCAAAATTCGACCAGTTTTCAAACCGTTCTCGACCATTTCACTAATCTTGATGGTTTCAGCGAATAGTCTACCCATCACGGACATCATATTTTGGAAGTAGTATGGTTCCTGAGCATGGAGGAAAACCGTGACCATTTGTACCTCATCCATTGGAGGTTTTACCCTGCATGCCTGCTCGCGCCATTTAACTACATATTCTTGGAAGCTTTTCGAGGGTTTCTTTTTTAGGTTCGTCAATGAGTTCCTATCTGGGGCTATGTCAATATTGTATTGGAACTGGTTGACAAAGTCTATGGCAAGATCATCCCATATATGACAGCGGGATATATCCTGGTCCATGTACCACTCAGACGCGATACCAACCAGACTCTCTCCGAAATAGGCCATGAGGAGTTCTTCTTTTCTGCCAGCTCCTCGCAACTGGTTGTAGTACTTCTTGAGATGAGCGATAGGATCACCGTGCCCAAAGTACTTCTCAAACTTTGGGGTTTTGAATCCTAATGGCAAATGTACATGGGGTAACATGCACAAATCAGTATAAGACACACTTTTCCGCCCACTTAAGCCTTGTATATTTTTTAAACGTTGCTCAAGACTCCTCATTCTTTTGGACATCTCATCCTGCTCGGGTGCTTTGGGAGTTTGATCATGCCCCGATATAAGCTGGTCTCGAAGCGGCTGAGGATAAGCATGGGTGGTAAACCGGGTAGGTTCCAATGAGAAAGATGGTGCTTGAAATGTGAATGAAGATGAGTCGAAGTTGGGCCTAGGTAAAACGGGTTGTGTCGTGGCTGAACAAGGCGGTGCGGTGAATATGTTTGAAGCCGCGCCTATCGCTGACACCTGGGGGTAATACTCAGAAGGTGATCCGGTGAAGTGAGCTGAAATGGTAGGATGCCTGAACGGGGTAGTTGGATAACTTATGGGGACGTTGGAAGTCCCACTTGCCCTAGGAAACAGCTCAGGGAATCCAAGGATCGCGGTCGGTAGTTCTCTTCCATTGCTCCAGGCGTTCCATATTTCCATTATGTGGAGAAGCATAATTCTATTTTCTTCAGCAGTTGCTGACTCAGAAGTTGGGATGGCTGAGATTGAACTTTCCTCCGAAATGGGAATTATTGGTAGGGGAATTTCTGAAGACATTTCAACACTTCCCTTCGACCTCGTGAAGTATGTATGAACACTTTCTTTTGACCTTGTGAAGGATGGCTGAACACTTCCTTTTGACATCGTAAAATATGAATGTGAGGCTAGATTACCACAAAACCAATCACCTTTCTATAGAACCTGGATACAGTGACAACCGGTTAATTTCAGGCAAATAACATATAGGTAATCTCACGTTGGGGTGTGATTCACCTATATAGTTAAATGGATTTCTACATGTTTTGCAACGGTTGCACGCATCATTCCGGCCTTTCTTTATTCTTTTTCCTATTTCCTTTTATTTTATTTATATCCTTTTTTTTCTTATTTAGGGTTACGGTCGAATGTGATGAAGATTGCCTACGTATCATGACCCCGCACGAATCAGACCAAGTGTAGTTCGCAAAAAATGAATGCAAAGAATAAAGAAACGATGTTTTCTGGGAATTTTCCATTTCATTAATAAAACATTTTATTACCAACTAGAAATTTTGAAAGGGAAACAACAGATGTAAAACAAAGTACAGACTCAACAGACAACAGACTCCAAAAAAAAGAAAATACAGACTCAAGCTACGAGTACATTAAAGCTTCAAATTGTGGTGTCCGCGGGAAATCGTTCGGCCTCGCCGCGGGCTTGGGTGCAAGATCCCTTTCCAATTGTTCCAATTCATACATTATCGTCTTGACAAAAATCATTATTGCTGAGAAGAAGGTAATGCAGGTCATGTCTTCACACACTAGGCATTTCTTAACAATGGCGTGGGCAATGGTTTCAATACTGTCCCTGATTCGACCCTTTTCTATGAGCAGACGCCTTATTTGATCATTACGGGCTTCCAAAATCTGATAATCCTGAAGATGCTGATTCTGCAGTTGATGTATTTGTGCTTCCATTCGGGCTAATAAGTCATAGCAGTGTCCGCTTTCGGTCTCAAAAGCTTCGGCTTTCTTAGCTGCTTCGTCTTCAAGGGTGGTCACCTTTCTTTTCAGATGGACAATGATTTTTTCATAATCCCTCTTCAATTGCTGTAAGTAATGGGTGCGTTCTTCTGTTATCTTTGCCCACTGTGCCCGGAGTCCCGCTACGATACCCTCGGATTTCTTCAGCTTATCCTGGCATTCAACGATTTCCCTTTTCAAACCCTTTATCAATCGTTCATCCGACCAAGTCCTTTGTTGTTTGTCAGCATCTACCCTCATCTGTTGGATTTGTGCTCTCAGAGCTTCATTTTCTTGAGCCAGCTTCTTTTTGTCCCCCTCATCGGCTGTAGCTTGCAAACTGTTCTTAAACTTAAGGTCTTGGATTTGCTTCTCCAATTTTCCCATCTTGGCCCTGTACTCATTTTCTTTAGCCAACCAGGTCCATTGTTCTCGTGATAACTCGGCGAAATCTTAGAGGTGAGGTCTTTTAGCCGGCCTCTCGGACTCAAGGTCTCTCTTGTACCAAGCGGGGTATCCTGGCAATACTTCTCCTTTGGCCTAATCTAGTATGCAAGTGTCTGCTTTTAAGTACTGGCATTCGTTCCAGATTTTGCGAACTACTGCTTTAGGGAATTGACCGTCAGGCCCAATTTCGACTACCTATCTGCTAAGATCTTCTTTCTTTGGGACTATTTGGCATCTTCCCAGCTGTCTCAATACTCGGTATAGGGCATACGGTTGGATACGTTTAAGTCCCATCAGCAGAAAATGAGACCCTGTGGCTGACATGTATATGATTTTGTCTACAGATAACCACCCGAATGTCCACTCTATTTGGCGTGTTACCCATTCGGTGACCCCTTCTAGCAAACAAAATCCGTCGACTCTTGTAGAAAACTCTTCTATACATGTCTTCTCTAATGACCCGTAGATCATAAATTGAGGGCGATGGCATAAGTGTTCAACCATCCACATTTGCAGCAATACATTACAACCCTCGAAAAAGTCATCTCTAGCTTTGCAAGCGGTAAGAGCGCGGAAGATGTCGGCTACTATCATTGGTGCAAGAGTGCTATTTTCCTGAGTAAGTAAAGTACTGACTACCCCGAATACTCGTATATCAATTTTCTCATCTTTTCTAGGGAACACCAGATGTCCTAGAAAGGCTACTGTAAACGCGAAACACCTGTGTTCCTCCCATTTCAGGCGGTTTCCCTTGCTACAGATTTTGTTTTCTGGGTTATTGAATCCTCCTATATGACCATATCTGTCGTATATGAATGACAAAGCAAAAAAACCGTTTGCCAAGTCCGGGTTATGGACCGCCCTACGTATCTTCAAAGAGTCTAAGAACTTATGGACAGCTACGGCCCTCGGAGAAATCAAGTACTGCTTTCTCAATGGAACCTTGGGATCCCCAATGTATCCGGCTATCTCCTCCAATGTCGGGGTCAGCTCAAAATCTGAGAAGTGAAATACATTGTGTGCCGGGCCCAGAATGGAATCAGTGCCCTTATGATATCCCCTCTCGGTTTAATTTTCAGCAACCCAGTAAGGCCTCCCAAATATGATTTGACCATGTCTTGCCCTGATTTGCCCAAGTCATCCCACCACATATGTAATTCCAACGGGATCTTGTTTATAATAGCTTCGGATAAATTCTGACTCGTGCTCATTCTGCACATTTCTTAATGTGATTAATCAAACAACAAACTTTATTTGATCCAAAACAAAACTAACTATTTTCTTCTTCTTTTTTCAAATTTAGAACGAAAGACTCGGTTTTTCGAACACGGCCTTTCAGCACTTCGGGGACGAATATTTTAAGGCTGCGGGGGCTAACCGGCCAAAGCCTAAAAAATGACCAACGGTGGCCGTTTACGCAAAGTCAGCCTTCCGGCGTCCCTTTCGGGAACATTCGGCTATTTTTGACAAAAGCGGCATCACCTGATTTATTTATGACGAAAGTATTAATTTTGACATTTTTGGCGATTTTTACAAAAGGGGAAAGTTGGACCCGATGAGGGTTGCCTACGTATCCCACACCGTGTGAGAATCAAACTAGCGTAGTTCGGGCGGATAAGACGAACTATTATTGAAAACAAGCTTTTCTTTTTCTTTTCAACAACGTATTTTCCGACCAAATAATTTGAAAACAAGAAGAACAAAATGAAGACTCTTTTTTTTTCCTTTTTTTTGCTATTTTAAAATGATAAAATATTTTTTATTTTTTTTAATTTCTCAAAATTTTGGCAGAGTTCCGGCAGTATTTGGGCACCGGTATGCTAATAACTCTTTACACTGCTATTTCTCTTCTCGTTTTTTCAGTATTTAAAAGCCGGTCAGCATGCAAGTCTGAAGCAAATAAATGCGTAAAACAAACAGGATGCAGCATGATGGTCTTTTTCATTTCAGGTTACTTGTCCTAGATGGACCCAACCCCTGTGTTGAGTCCCCTAAGTCAAACGCAACGTGATGCAAATAAGCGTTCCTACTAGGGATCCGACATGAAGTCAAGTTATTCTAGGTTCAAAAACCTAGTCATGTGTTCTAAACCGTGTACTCGAGCGGACAACTCGAGTCGGGGAGGGGGCTACGTACCGGGACCCGCAGGATCGTCCGGCTTTGTAACTTGTCCGACCTCTTTCTTATTTTAGGGTAAGACACTAACAGAATAGGGAGGCTCCACCAGTAAGCACATCCCCGAAGGTGAGAAGAGAAGGGTTTCGGCACAGTTTATATATACAGTCCAAATAATATCAAAGCGGTAAAACATTTAGCACATTTAGCAGGAAACATGTAGGAAAATCAGATAAAGCCGAACATAACAGTTATTCTAAGCTCGAATTCTTAAACCCTAAACTGGAGATCTGGGTTATGTTCCCCATCGGAGTTGCCAGAGCTCTCACACCTCCTTTTTACACACCTAACCCGGAGGATAATGTATAAGGGAGTTTTTCCATTTAAAGTGACATTATTCGAAATGGAATTATTTATTTATCTTTAGAGTCGCTACTTGGGAAAGGTTTGGCTTTTGGTTTCCCAAGTCACCGATTTATCTTGAATCCCAAATCGAGGAAATTTTTGACTTTCCAAATGAAGTCTGCGAACCAGAAATTCTAAGTAAGGAATTCTGTTGACCCGAGGGAAGGTGTTAGGCACCCTCGGATCCCGTGGTTCTAGCACGGTCGCTTAAACTTTTATAAATGGATAAATATCTGATTTTAATACATGTTATCCTATAGTGCAATTTTAGAGATTATTTACCGCTTTATTATTATTTTTAGTGAGAATTGCAACGTCGTGAAAACATATCTCGAACCACATCACATCAATGTACCCGTGGTTATTGACATATTTCGACTTCGTTGAGATTTGGATTTAGGTCACATAAATGTGCACCCGAATTTTAGGAAGATAATGTTATTAAAGTGTGCGCCTAAAGAGACTAACGTGTTTTTATCTTTGGGGAAGACCGTGAAATTCGCTAAACGGCCCATCCCGAATTTTAAAATATTTTAGTATAATAATTATTGAGGGACCCATAATTTGTGCATTTTATTCGGTGAGGCTCGTCTCATTTTATTTAAGGATACCCTAAAGTGAACTATATTTTTCTATTTTTGTCTCCAATAATAACACAAAGTCCTAATAGATTTGATTACTGGGTTAACGCCAACCAAATGATATGTTGATACCAAAGCCAACCATTGGGCTTTAAAATAAGCCCAACAAGGAAAAACCGTGTTCAAACCAATACCAACAAGCTAACCAATCATAGACTTCAGCCAGGGCCCAAACGTACCTAGGCGTCAGCCATGGGCCTGGGCTGCCCGTTGAGGAACTAAAACTTTCACGTTTTTGCAACAGAGGTTGCCTTCTTTTCAATCAGTTGCAGACAAATTCAGTAAATTGAAATCTAATTCTCTCTTTTTTCCTCACCTAACGACATGCTTAACTTCCATTAACAGTTGAGACAAATGTTATTGATATGCCTTCCAGAATTTAGTGAAATAATACATGACATAAGGTTCTGCAATCATTCTTTAAGTTTAACTTCATTTTTTTTGCATTGAAACCAAGGGAAAATCTCAATCAATACTAAACAAGCTGCTGCATTAACCTAACAATCATCATAGCAATACGAATGACACTTTTATACTTGCTACCATTAGAATATTAGTATCAACATATCATCATATCGATTGCTGCTCACAATCTCATTTCAACGTGACTATAGACTATTTTACATTTCTTAATTCAAACTATCACATACCAATACGAATGACAATCTCAAATGACTTAGATCTAGACTTATTAAACGTAACACTTCAAGCAATCGAGAAAAGAAAGTCAAATTAGTCTAACAATCTTATCTGTCTAGTTTCAATGGCAGGAAACACAGTATAACAACTTGTTATAGGAAACAACCATAGTTACTATAAGATCTATTACACAAAGTATATGATGAATGCTGCATTTAACTCCATTCCCAGAACTGAGGATTACACAGTGTGTACCTGGATATTGGATGAAAAATAGAAGAGGTGAGATCAGTTCAAACAATAGCGAGCAGCAGCAGTAGTAAACAAAGTGAGCTTCTGGAGCTTTTACAACCAAACGAAATTGGTATATTGATCCCAAAACAGCAATTTCAAACCCCAGGAATGAATCAGTGGCCCCAGGACCAAACAGAAAAAGTGAGTGACCCACAGCAATACCAAACAAACCAAACAAACTTGAAAATGCACCCAGAAACACTTGAAACTTTCAGCAAGCTAAAGTTTAATCAGAAAAAAAAATTCAACTAAACCCAAACTCACTCAAGATCAGTCTAGTGATCTTAAATCAGGAAGCATGAAATCAATGAAGCAGAAAGAGGGCTTCAATGAAACAGTGATATTTCCCAGCATTCTTCTCTGTTTTTTTTTTTTTTGTTTTTTTAAAAAGCTTTCAAACTAGAACCCTCTTTTTAAACTGAACCTCTCCTCTCCTGATTCATTCAAAACAACCTCTCATATACTCTCCAAAGTGTTCTATTTATGCTGCCCAAAAACAGCCCTGCCAGCTCTTTAACATCCATTATTCAAACCATTTTTTACCCATGATATTTCGTACAGCCCACTATTTAGTGTTTTGTTGATTGTTTAATTCGAAGTTAATGGGAATCATGTTGTTTTAATCAGTCCCTCAAGTTATTAAACAAACAATGGGTATGGGGCAGCCTGAATATTAAATTCTGGCGTGCCTGACGGCACATAGCCTCCCGCTTAATCATAATTCCAAATCACAACCCATTAATTCCTGTATTTGTTTAATCCTAATCCTCTCTTTAATCAACAAAAACTTAGGTTGATTAACAAATGTGAGACAGATTTACCTAACCAATTCACGACATTTAAACGACCAAACAATTCGATTCAATGACGACTGACTAAACGATTCAAAAATTGTGATGAATTAATCTCTAACTTAAACATACAAACAAACTATCTTAGTTCAGTCAAAAATTAAAACAGAAACAGAGTAGGAGGAGAAGAGACATTGAAGTTAAAGTAAAGATGGAATAGCAGAAAAGGGAATTAACGTACCAAAACGCCAAATGAACCTTATTATGAAATTGAACCTCGTCCTTTTGATTTAGACCGAAATGAGCCTCGACTATGTGTTCTCAAATGAAAACACATAGTCGAGATTCAATTCGGCCTCAATCACTGCTCCGTCATCGGCTTTTAGGGCTTCGTCAAACTCGAGCCTCGCCTCTGATTTGAAATTCGACCAATTTTGATGGGCTTCGAGGGAAACGGGTATGGTATTTGGGTTTAGGAGGCTATAGGGTTTGAGGGGTGTTGATTTGGTATAGTTTAGGGTTGGCACTGCCACCAAGGAATTTTGGGGTGGCGCTAGGGTTCATGTGGTCAAAAATTGAATATTCGACGAATCCTGGGCCGATTCGATGAAAACCAAAGGTGTCCTAGTGGTGAAGGAGGTCTAGCGGTCAAGGGGTGTGAGTTTGATGGCAAACGGAGGCAGCTAGGGTTTTGTTCGATTCTTCGATTGAAGATTCGAGATGATCTACAGGGATTCGAGGTTAGCCGTTATACGGGTTGGGACGGGGAGGTCATGGGGGTTCGATGGTGTAAAGATGAGGCCGTTTGGGCCACCAGAACCGCCGTGAGGCGATTTCCGGTGGCGGAAGGAGGTGGTTTGCGGCAGCGTTAACTCAGGTCGTCTCTGAGATTAGAGACGAAAGGAAGGGGTGTTTGGCTTGGGGGATGGGGTAAGGGATTAGGAATATATACTCAAGGGGGAAATGAATCCTGGTCATTTGATCTGATGAGATCAACAGCCTGGATTGATCATTAACATGGGAACGGCATCGTTTGGAGGGCGATGGGGCGGACTGGGCGTAGGAATGGATCAGGTCGTTTAGACGGGTAAGGGAGATGGGATCTCAACCGTTGGATTGAGTGGAATGGTTAGTTGAGATCTTATACGACGAAACGACATAGTTTCAACATCATACTACGTCGTTTCGCCCGTCTCTGAGGCTGGCTCGTCTGACCGGTGAAGGATGATGTTTTGGGCCTGGTTTTGGCCCAAATTAAAACAAACCCAGCCCGTTTTTCTCTTTATTTTCCATTTCTTCCTTTCTTTTAATTCCTAATTTAAAACCAAAATCCTAGATTAAATTACAAAAACCAAATTAAACATAAAATCACCAATTTTGGATATTAAATGCCAAAAATGCAAAGTACGTATTTTTTGTGATTTTTTTCCATTTTTGTAAAACAAAACTTAATTACTCCTAATTGTACAATTAAATCGAAAAATGAAAATGCGACATATTTTGTATTTTCATTAGTTAAACAAAAGAATGTACAGATGGACGTAAACAATGCAAGAAAAATAACACATAATTCACAATAATTGCAAACAAATAAAAACTATTTTATTTTTTGTATTTTTGGGAGTAATTCTCATATAGGGCAAAAATCACGTGCTCACAGAGACTATGGCACGTGATTTGTCCGTGCGTATTCTGATATTGATGTTATAGCACGTGCGTTGTCCGTGAAACACGTGAGTCATCCGTGTGAATTATAGCGCTTTGGCTGTGGGAGCCTCTCCGGAGTCTGCACGCCTCCAGTGAGTGTGGTTGATTATATTCAGGGATGGATCTTCCTTGGTATGGAGATGGATCTTCTCCATGAGGCTGGATTGGCCTGTTCCTTAGTACTGGGTGACTTATAGTCAGTGATGTATATATTCCGGATAGATCTTCCCTGGTCCGTATAGGCCATATACAGTACCGAGTGGTTGATTATGATGAGTGGCAGGTGTGATACAGTGAGGATGAGTACTCTAAGAGTGGAGTACATGATTCATCTCTGAGGTACATGGCATTGGCATGCACATATGGCATACATGCATAGAGACACATTTTTCCTCATGTTGTATAGTATGACGCCATTGGCATTCATGACTTTTACATACATTGATATAAAGAGGTACTTCACACTTTTTTTTTAAAAAAAGGAAATGAAACTTGTCTACCTATTGTGGAAAGGAATTTTCAAGAAAAAGTTGCAGTTTTCAAAACTCACTCATATTTTTAACGTTTTTTGGTAGAGGATTTGGGTTTTCATTGGTATACTTGAAAAGTGGAACTGTTTTCGGGAAACTATGAAAGGGCTGAGCACTTTATTTCTGAGCTATTTCTGTACTTATTTGATGTACACTATATGAACTAGTGTTGGTTATTTGTGTTAGACCGGACCTATATTCCAGCTCGTCACTGCTTCCAACTTAAGGTTAGGTTTGTTAATTTTTAGGTACATGGGGTCGATTGTACTCATACTGCACTTCCTGCACATTGCGTGCAGATTCTGGATGCTGAGATTGTTGCGATCGAGGATTGATGGATTTGAAGGTGTACTTGCGTTCCGGCTGTAGCTGCCCCTTATTCACTATAGCCTTAGATTTATAAATTCTGTTTATGTAATTTCAAACATAAGATGTATTTTTCTTCATTTCTGCTTTGTAAACTCTATTCTTAGAAGCTCATGATTTGTACTATCAATCCTTGGGAAATGTAGAAGAATTAGATAATTCTGTTGGTTAATTGTTTTATTAAGTTAAATGGAATTGGATAATTGTTAATTGGTTTACTTAGCAGGTTGGGTTAGGTGCCATTACGGCAGGTGGATTTTGAGTTGTGACAAAAAACTATATAGCCCATGCTATTTTTACTTGGGCGAGTGATATATATGATGATGGGTCACTATAGGCGTTGCCCAAATTAACCCGTGTATAAATGGGTCGACTTGGGCTGAGTCAATAAATCCAAGTCAACCCAAACTGCACTTCCAGAATGCCGACTAAGAAAAAGAGTTCTAGTGGTGCATATATATACTCTACATAAAATATATTATAATCACATTATTCAATAGATGAAGATATCTCTAAAATGTTCTGAAAATTCTAATCAATTAAGAAGATATTTTGACTTTATAAATAATGATTTCTGAGATTTGTTCTTAACTTTCTTAATAATGATCTGTTTTAGAAAATGAGATACTTTCATTTTTACAGTTTCCTCTCAAAAGAACAGTGTAGGAAATGTATTTATGTGCCTCAAAATTCTAGTAATTATATTTCATCTAAACTTATATGCATATTAGAAATGTAAAACAGATTCCTCTCAAAAATGAATTAGGTGGGTGAAATTATGGGGATTGGGTATTAACCCATTATTTAGTCCATTTTGGCCCAACCTATTTTATCCCAAGTACACTTTGGGTTGGATTTGGTAATGACCCAACTATTAGTTCAGCCCATTTTGATCCGCTCAAGTTTAGCCCAAACCGCTCATTTGCCACCCCTATCTATATGCTATTCTAAAATATAATCCATGCTTTAGATAATATTCCTTTACATACATTTTTTTTTTGCTAAACCATACAGTTATTTTTATGCTACTTGGTCTCTACTTTATAAGTTACCATGTAGTCAATATCTTCATACTCACTAGGATGTCATGTCCCTTCAGAGACATTCGATAAAATTGGAACGATACAGAGAAGATTAACATCCTCAAATAACACACACAAATTGAGAAATGGTTCACTAGAACGATACAATTGCTTTCTTTCTTTAAAAAGGGATATTTTGGAAAACTCTTCGTAAGCTTTATGTTTGAACAAATTTAGCTTATTAGTACTTATCATACTTTATAAGATGGTAGCTTAAATGATCTGGGCAAATATGTTTATGTGGGATCATCATCCCTTTTTTTGGGAAGAAGAACGATACTAGCACCTTGTTGTTTGTATAGATAGATGTTAGTGGGTGAGGATTAGAGTCAAAGTCAGAATTTAAATTTTATAGGTTCTGAACTTATAGATATACCCATGCTAGTCTTAATTACTGGTTCCGTAATTAGATATCTATACATATTCAAGAAAAAAGTTTAAACTACAGGATCTAAGCAAACATTACTGAATTCATCTAAACTCGAAACTAATGATATTCTAGCTCCACCTAAGGTCAGGATTATCCAAGACTATCTACGGATATAATATCCCATTCTTGAACCAACAAGAGACATTTTAACACCTCTTTGCATGCCTATAACTGGATATTCGTGCTTGGAAACTCCTTGGTTGTGTTAAATGGATTCGACATATATATATATATATATATATATATATATATATATATATATATATATATAGATATAGAGGCGGACCTATGTGTAACCTTGAGGGATCCGTGGATCCCGTAAACTTCGACAGAAATATTATAATGTATATGTGTATACCTTGTATTGGAATTTAGAGGATTAGAAGCTAGATTAGGAGTTAGTTATAATTGGGACCCAAATGTAATTACTAGGAGTTAGGGGGGTGTTTTATTATTTAGTTTTCACAATTAGTTGTATATAACTAATTCAGTTAGTACAGTAAAAGCAGTTGGTAAATTTCCCAAATTCCTACTTCTTCTTCCTCACGTGTGCAGAGCTATGTAAGTGCGATTTCTAGCATGGTATCAGAGCCATAGAGATTGATCCATGAGATTGTGGAATTTCTCCAACTAATTGGCTGCTTGATCCAATTCATCTTCTCATTTTGTTTTTTGAATCAATTTCTAGTCTTTGATATTCTGCATAAGCGTCAATGGTGGCACAAACATCAGTAAAAATCGACCACACTCATCCACTCTTCTTCCAACCCTTAGATATACTTGGATTGGTTCTAATTCCGATTCAGCTCACAGGATCGAAGAACTATGGATTGTGGAGTAGATCGATGCGCCTTGCTCTCAAGGCCAAGCTGAAGTTAGGGATGGGAGACTTGCAATGCGATAGTGCACAACTGGATTATGAAATCTATTTTGAAATATCTGCTTAGTGGTATCATCTATGCATCAGATTCACATGCAGTTTGGGAAGATCTACAAGAGCGATTTGATAAAGTAAATCAAGTTAGAATTTTTGAATTACACAGATCAATTTCGAGGATATCTTAAAGAGCAGATTCTGTGGCTGTATATTTCACCAAATTGAATAAGTTATGGGCTGAGTATGATGTTTTGGTGCCATATCTGGACTATAGTTGTCCAAAATCTATAGAACACATAACTATTTTACAACAAAGACTTATGTAGTTTTTAGATGGACTAAACGATACATATGACCAAGCTCGTAGACAAATTTTAATTCAGACAACTGAACCCAGACTTAATCATGCATATGCACTCATAACACAAGATGAGAGTCAGCAATGTACAGGAGGTGGAGTTCTAGGTCACAAGCCAGATCCCTTAGACATGCAAGCAGGCAGAGGTCAAGGATTTCGTGGAAGGAAATAATTTCTGCAGTGTGAACATTGTCATATAAGAGGACACACAAAGGAAAACTGTATAAAATAGTAGGATACCCTAAAGATTTTAGAAGGAGGAAAACATTCCCTCTTAAGGGGATTCTAACAACTGCAAATCATGTGGAAGGTTATGTGAATCATGAAGAAGGAATATGGCTCAGAGTTCACAGGGAACATTAGGCACATACAGGCTAGAGGAGGAGATCACTTCTTTATAGAAGCACAGTATCAGCAGATTCTAGGTTTGTTGAGAGACTCACCACCAAATGACATGGAGGCATAGAATCAGGCAATAACTGTAGGTATAATCACTACATTATCTTCTAGTGTGCATATCCCAAACAAAAGGAATGATGATTGGATTATAGACTCAGGAGCAGTACATCACATTTCATCTATCTTAGATTTAATGAATGATGTAAGAAGAGTAGATGACAACATACAAGATAAAGTGACATTGCCAAATGGTGTCACTATAAAAATTGAACATGTGGGGAGTTCATATTTGTCAGATGTGGATCAGCTAGATAATGTACTACATGTCCCTAACTTTAAGTTTAATCTAATATCAGTGTCCAAGCTAACTAGAGATCTAAAATGTGCTGCCATATTTCTGCCCACACTGTGTGTTTTTCAGGACCTTTACAATGGTAGGGTGAAGGCGATTGGTAAAGAGAATGAAGGTTTGTACATACTAAAAGGAAGAGGAATAAGACTTTTAGCAGCAAATGTGAATGTAGGAGGTTTAAGTACTGAAACAGCTTACTTGTGGCATGAGAGATTAGGCCATGCTTCTGTTCCTGTAATGCAGCATGTTCCTTTTTTGCATAATAAAGTAGATGATAATATGCAGAATAAATGTATTGTTTGCCCTCTAGCTAAACATTGTAGATTGATCTTTCCTAACAGTGAGAAAATGAGTGCTAGAGTTTTTGATTTAGTTCACATGGATGTATGGGGACCATACAAGAAGAGTAATCATGATAGAAAACATTATT
This sequence comes from Nicotiana glauca, assembly GCA_026770625.1. NCBI lineage: Eukaryota > Viridiplantae > Streptophyta > Magnoliopsida > Solanales > Solanaceae > Nicotiana > Nicotiana glauca. The sequence continues at coordinate 253,369 of MU719570.1, forward strand.
TTCTTACAGTTGTGGATGATTGCTCTAGAGCTACTTGGACTTTCTTGATGCAGTATAAGAGTGAAACTATTGTTTTTCTGAAGCAATTCATTTCCATGGTCAAAACACAATTTGATACTTGTGTTAAGGTTGTGAGATCAGACAATGGTAAAGAGTTTTTCAATACACATTGGAATGAGTTCTTGCTATTTCAGGGAATCATTCACCAAAGTAGTTATGTATATAAACCCCAGCAGAATGGAGTAGCTGAAAGGAAACATAGACATATACTGAATACTGCCAGGACATTGAAGTTTCAAAGTCATGTTCCAGATATGTTTTGGGGGGAATGTGTACAAACTGCTGTTTACTTGATTAATAGACTGCCTACCAGGATACCAAATGGTAAAAGCCTTTAGGGAATGTTGTATGGTAGAGAGCCCTCAATAGCACATTTAAGGGTTTTTGGGTGCTTATGCTATGCCACAAATCTGACCCTAGATGATAAATTTGGTGCAAGGGCTAGACAGGCTGTTCATATGGGGTATTCAACTACATAGAATGGCTATAGATTATATGATTTAACTACTAGAACTTTTTTCATTAACAGGGATGTATCCTTTAGGGAAATGAATTTCCATTTAGAAAAATGACACAGCACTCATTTACAACTAATGATTTTGGTTCTAGTTTCTTGGAGACAATTGATGTGCAGGATCAACTAGGTGGACTATCAGCAAATTCCAATCCTAAGGAATCCTTTCAGGTTCCTCTTGCTGCTGACATAGGTACCAGTTCACCAGCAGAGGTTGGGAGTATTGGAGTGAGTACTGAAACATCAACAATATAAGATCTAAAAGGACCATCAGTATAAAATGAAAATCATGATGTTGTTGTGCTGGAGAGTGTTGAAGATACAGTTGCTGGTTCACTTACTCAAGATGATGCCAATGAAGATATTCAACATGGGGAAGACACACTCAGGACTCAACCTGGTTCTAATGCACCAACTAGACAATCTCTAAGGGCAAAGAATCCACATGTATGGCAAAGAGACTATGTGTTGCAGACACAGAAGCCCTCACAATGCAATTATCCAATCTCAAACTTCCTATCCTATGAGAAGATGTCATCAAAATATAGGAACTATGTTTCCGTTTTCTCAGTCTTGAAGAAGCCTTGTGACTTCAAGGAAGTTGTAGAAGATGAGAGATGGATCCCAGTCATGAAGCAGGAGATACAAGCACTAGAAGATAATAATACTTGGGAGGTTGTTGACTTGCCACCAGGTAAAACCCCTATTGGATCCAAGTGGGTGTACAAAATAAAGTACCAAGAAAATGGAGAAGTTGAAAGATTCAAGGCACGACTAATGGCAAAAGGATACAATCAACAAGAGGCATTGGAATATCATGAGACATTTTCACCAGTTGCAAAGATGGTAACTGTTAGGTCTGTGATAGCTCTTGTAGCTGCAAAGGATTGGTCCTTATACCAAATGGATGTCTTTAATGCTTTTATTCAAGGAGATTTGTTTGAAGAAGTCTATATGTATTTACCATAGAGTTTTTAAAGGCAGGGGGAACAGAAGATATGCAAGATCAATAAGTCCCTATATAGTCTCAAGCAAGCATCTAGGCAGTGGAATTTGAAACTCACAAAAGCATTGGTGGGAGCATTCTTTGTACAAAGCACTCATGACTATTCTAAGTTCACTAAGAGGTCGTGCATGGATATTATTATCATCATTATCTATGTTGATGAATTGCTATTGACTAGAAGCAATAAGGATCTAATTGATGAAGCTAAAGCAGCTTTGCATCAGCAATTCAAACTCAAGGACCTAGGAGAACTGAGGTATTTCTTAGGGATTGAGGTGTTGAGATCTAATCATGGAATATTACTTAATCAAATGAAATGCAGTTTGGAGCTGATTTCTGAATTGGTCTTAAGTGGTGCCAAGCCATCTTTAACGCCACTTGAAATCAATCAAAAACTTACAAGTGTGGAATATGACAGAGCTATTGGGATACAGGATAAAGATCCCTTGGCAGATGCAAACAAGTATAAAAAATTGATAGGGAAATTGCTCTACCTAACAGTTACTCAACCAGATATTAGTTATGCAGTCCAGACTTTGAGTCAATTTATGCAACTACCTAAGAAGGCACATATGGAGGCTGCTTTTAGAGTAGTGAGATATCTGAAGGCTACACTAGGAATGGGAGTTTTATTGAAGCCAGGGAATGTAGATACATTGACAGTTTTTTGTGATTTCGACTGGGCAGCTTGCCCAATGACACGAAGGTATGTTAGTGGATATGCAGTCAAACTTGGTGATTCATTGATTTCATGGAAGTCTAAGAAACAACACACTATTTCACGACACAGTGCTGAAGTAGAATATTGTAGCATGGCATCAGCAGTCTCAGAAATAGTATGGCTGTTGGGGCTATTTTCATAGTTGGGAGTACAGGTCCGTAAGCCTGTTACACTATTCTGTGACAACAAATCAGCAATGCAAATAGTTGCAAATCCTATTTTTCATGAACGTACAAAACACATCGAGATAGATTGTCATTTTGTTCGTGAACGTATCAAGGATGGCACCTTGGTCACACAATATGTTTCTACAAAAGACCAACAGGAAGATCTCTTCACCAAAGGGCTTTCATCTGTGCAACATAGTTTTCTACTCAACAAGTTGGGAGTGTTGAACATCATCCACCCTCCAGCTTGAGGGGGAGTATTGGGAGTTGAAGGATTAAAAGCTAGATTAGAAGTTAGTTATAATTGGGACCCAAATGTAATTACTCGGAGTTAGGGGGTCTTTTATTATTTATCTTTCACAATTAGTTGTATATAACTAATTCAGTTAGTACAGTAAAGCAGTTGGTAAATTTCCCAAATTCCATCTTCTTCTTCCTCACGTGTGTAGAGCTCTCTAATGGCGATTTCTAACACCTTGAAAACGGTTAATTTTAATCATTTGACACTTTAAATACTAAAAGCCTTGATGGGACACCGGTTGAGCAAATACACGTGCTCTCGTCGCGTTAAAATCCTGGATCCGCCTCTACCTGCGTACAACTCCCATTTGATCACAATCTCCAGAATTTTCAATCTTAAAATATTGATCCGAACTTTCTTCCTGCTCTATGTTGCAGCATCAAATTGAGTTGTGTGATTGATCATGCAGCAATAATGGTTGATGCAATTTTTATCATTTTTTACCATAAAATGATGCAGAAAAACCATAAATCATCGAATTTCCTTTACGACTTGACCTATAGGAGATACATATTAATGTTATTACAATAATTTATTTGACCACTTACACCTGTTTCTGCTCCAACCACTAAAATTACATAGAATTCAAACCTCAAAATCTAAACATCTCGGTATGATGATTAGAAGATCATCTCCTTTAGGTTACTAGACATAGATGAGTGATGATAGGTTATAATTACGTATTTTAACGATATTACACTCTAATTTACTGCACGTTAGTTGAGTTTGCGGTTTAATCGCTAGTGTTTTGCACTAACGGTATGTTTTATGCCTTGTAGGAGTGATTCCGAGCTATATATATGTTATGGAATGAATTCAAGTGATTTGGCGTTTTGAAGTCTGAGTAAAATCCCAAGGAATTAAGCCGGGATCATATTCGGGGATCAACAGATGATAGAACAACAAAACAAAGAATCGAGTAGGCATATTGCGCACTGTCTAGTAACATGCACATAATATTTTTCTGAGAACTCCATTTGGTATCCACAATATATGGTTAGAAAGCTAACTCAAAGGGTTTCACGTTTTATGTTTTTCCAAATTCTAAACTGAACGGGGTGAAAACCGCGGTAGAAACCACGACCGCGGAGCTGAGGCGGGCTGAGGCAGTATACCAGCCATATACTGCGGTTGACCGCGGCTGCGGCAGTCCAAAAGTAAAATATTTTCCTTTTTCACAAAGGAGAAGGTATAATTATTTGGGCCTGACCCTACTTGGTATATATACATGAAAAATGGTATTTTTGAGGGATTGGACATATTTTTGACTCAGATTCGACCTAAAGAGGCAGAGACACAATAGAAGCAAGGCGAGGAATTCTTCAACAAGTTTTTCCTTCCTCTTCCTATTTTTCATTGTTGGTTATGATTTTTATAATTGTAGTTTTACATACTATTATGAATAGCTAATTCATTTTCTAGGGTTTTGATAGAACCTTTTGTAAGATAAATTCTTGTTATGTTTTTATATAATTGAGCCGTTGGATTTCTCTACTTGTTTAACTACGTGTTTGTTGTCGTTGATTGAATGGACATCAATTGACTGTGCCTATTTAGTGTGTATTGCTCGAGAGAGAGTACATATTTAGGTAGTTGTTGAACAACGTCACTCCTAATGTATGTGAGAAATCAATATATTGGTTTTAAAGGTAGGTTTAGAAATAACAAAGCCTTGACGTGGACATAATGAGCCGTTAGATAAAGCCAACTAGCGTAGTTCGAGAGAATATGTCTAGTAAATTGTTGTAGTTGCTCAAGAGAGAATTACAGCACCTAAAGTGCTGATGATCAGTAGAGAATAGATTGGCAAAAATTGTAGGGAACATAGCTAGAAGGATTCCGACAATTGGGGAAATCATAACTCTAGACCTCCTTATTTAGTCTCCAACCCTTTGTCTCGTTAGTTGATAATTTTACCGTTTTCTAGTATTTGCTAGTTAATTAGTTAGAAATATAAATCTCAATCTTTATAATTTAAAAATTTGTTCAATCTTGTCTTCTTAGTGATATTAAATAAATATAGCTAAGCCTTAGTTCTATGTGGGATTCAACTCCGGACTTTTAGACCGGATTATATTTGCAGCGATTGCTAATCCTTTTTAGAACTAGAGTTGGGCGTGATCAAATTTTGGCGCCATTGCCGGGGAACTAACGGTGTTGTTGTAGCTGTATATATCTAGGGTTCAAGTTTGAATTTTTTTTTTTTATAACTGTTAATTTGAGAAACATGACATCTTATAATTATAGGAATTTAGGTGTGGATTATTCTACTATTGATCGTCATACATATTATGAAGGAAACCACCTGTATCAAAATTATCAAAATATTCCCGAGAGCAAGTTATGTGTACCAACTCAATCTTATTTGTGGAATGTGTGTTATGGTAAACATGGTCACTTTAATGGTTGTGCTTATATTTTTTATCTCCCCCCAACCTCTTACTATGATGGTTCTACCTTTTCTTGTGAAGTTAATAGGAACAAAGAACCTTCAAATGCGGACCTGAAAGAGATCAAGGATATGTTAAAGTGCCTTCTGGAAAAAAAATAATGAGAAATAACTACAGATAGAGAGGCAATAGGAAACAATTCGCAACTTGGAGGCTCAATTGAGTCAAGTGGTTGGATTTGTTAATGCTTAACAAGCCAATATTAGGGATAGTAGCCAAGAAGAGCGTGAATTTGAGGTGTTAATTAAGGAGGTCAGAGTAGAATATCAACAACCTAGCAAACAACAATTTGAGGATGTCGATGTTGAAGAAGTGAGACTAGAGTCAGTCAAGGACTTTGAGGATACAAATTTTGTTGACTCTAGTATAATGTTGAGGATGTTGAAAATCCTGAAGTTCATGTGTTTGAGCGCATTGGTCGTCACTCCAAACATTTTTCCACATTGGGCTTGGATGATGATATGGAAATAGAGTCATCTGAGCTGGTTGAGGAGTCAAGGAATGTAGAACATGGTGCTTACAGTCTGGAATTTTTCTTGCCAGAAGGACAGGACTACATGCCTCATCTAAAAGTTAAGAAGTGTAAAATAGTACAATGGTTCTTGGGCCAATTAGATTTGTTCCTCCACCCTTGGAGCATAGCCGAAAACTTGATGCCAAATTGGGGGTTCAATTCATAAGCTCGAGGTGGAGGCAAAAAGTGATTCGCGTCGTACCGCGACGTTAAATCAAGCGCTTTTTGGGAGGCAACCCAACTTTATTTTTTTATTTTTAATTTAGTTTTTTATTTATTTATTGATGATTGTATAATTCTTGTAGTGTCGATCTTTTATTTCTAGGAACATGGAAAGCAAAGCTATTGGAAGGATGCAATAACAAACCAAATGGTTGGAACTAAGTGTGAGGTACCCCCACGAAGGACCAAGCTTGGGAGAAGTCTGAGTACCCCATGGATTGTTAGTGCTTCGGCCTCTGGCCTACCAGGGAGTCTTTTCTACCCTTTTATTAGTTATGGTGTGCATTGGGGACAATGCACAATTTTAAGTGTGGAGTGAGGAGATTGTCTAGGTGACTTTCTATGCTATTTTAGTTGTGTTAGTTTAATTGAATAATTATTTTTTTAAATAGAAAAGATTGGAGTTTTTCCCGACGATAGATCCATTTGACAATTTTCTTGAGGGATTTAAGTCTAAAGAAAAAAAAAAGATTTTCTTTTGTTATGTAGTATAGCAATCCCCCCTTGATTTTTCTTTGTACCGTAGTTCTTTTCAAAGGGTTTTATTTGAACCGGGTGTAGTTAGTTTTTTTTAGGAATAGGAGCCATTGTGTTGTGTTTTGATTTGAAGTAATATCTCTTGACTTTGTTATGCCTTATGAATAGTGAGTACTTTGGTTGTGACGCTTAGGCTCAGTTTTTGACTCTAGTATAAGTACCTTAAATTTTATGATCTTAACTTTGCTTAACTGCTTTGGCTAGAGTGTCTTGATGAACCAATCATGAGTGAGTCATGTGCCATGTCTGTGTACGGATTTGTTATATTCTGTGCATTGCATTTGATGCCTAGAACTTGCCTCATGTGTTTGCAAAGCGAAATAGTAGTTTTGTTCTATCTTGGAAGTGATATAGGCGTTTCTTTATTAAGCCAGATATGTATATTTTACCCATCTAATTATTCTGTATCGTAGTTAACCCATTTGATCATGTAATCTTGTTTCTTTGGCAACTACATTACAAGTCTTACCCATTTATTTGAATTAATCATCTATTTGAATCTTTTAACCTCTCATGAGCACTTCAATTATTATGAATTGTGTAAAAGTTAAAGTGTGGGGTGCTTGGTTTGGATTTTGAGTGGAACTAATGAAATAAGGAGAAAGGTGCACTGTTTTGAAAAAAGTAAGAGCCACTTGAATTAAAAAAATAGTTCGATTATTGTGGAAAAAAAATATTCCTTGATAAGTGGTGGCTTTTGATATAAGTGTGCTTAAAGAAGAATGGGTAATATACATTGATGTGAAGGTGGAGTTTGGTTTGACATAAGTATGGGGTTTGGATATTAAAGTATATGTATTAAAGTGCTTAGGGAGGTGTAGTCACTCTTATATCTAAATGTATCCTACTCGTCCCGTAGCCTACATTACAACCAAATAAAGTCCTAATTGATCCTAGATTGAATGAACTCGATTAGTGGAGTAGTACACTACGGGCAAGCCTATGGTGCATCTTTTGTGGCATATGAATGTTATTTCTGAGAGTNGCTCGATTAGTGGAGTGGTACACTACGGGAAAGCTTATGGTGCATCTCTTTGTGGCATATGAATATTATTTCTGAGAATGAGTGAATTTTTTCTATCTTGAGTTCCTAAGTGTTCTTAAATTTTATTGTGTGGAACTACTCTCTTTTGTTGTGTGAGGTCACTTGATTCATGAAGGAAAAGTAATGTCATTGACCTCTATGTTAGAGTAAGTAGGTGAGTTGTGAATAATGTGTGGTACTTGTGAGTCAAATCTTGAGGTGAAGATGTTACACTTTTGTGCTTAGTCTATTTTAAATACTCTTGGTGTGATAAGTTAGGAAAATTGTTTAAAAAGGTCGTTTCTATAAAATAAAAAAAAGGTGTAGTTTGATTGCTCGAGGACGAGCAATGGTTTAAGTGTGGGGTGTTGATGATAGGCTATAATTATGTATTTTAGTCAATTATTATACTCTAATTTACTGCACTTTAGTTGAGTTTGCGCTTTAATCGCTAGTATTTTGCACTAACTGTATGTTTTATGCCTTGTAGGAGTGATTCCGAGCTATAAAGATGTTATGGAATGAATTCAAGTGATTTTGAGCTTTTACGTCTTAGTAAAAGCCCAAAGAATTAAGCTGAGATCGTATTCGGGGATCAACGGATGATAGAGCAACAAAATAAAGAATCGAGTAGGCATATTGCGCACTGTCTAGTAAAATGCACATAACGTTTTTCTCAGAACTCCATTTGGGCTCCATAATATATGGTTGGAAAACAGGGTGAAAACGCGATCGAAACCGCGAACGCGGAGCTGAGGCGGGTTGAGGCAGTATACCTGCCATATACCGCGGTTGACCGCGGCCGCGGCAGTCCAGAAGTAAATTATTGCCCTTTTTTGCATAGGGGAAGGTATAATTATTTAGGCTCGACCCTACTTGGTATATATACATGGAAAACGGTATTTTTGAGGGGTTGGACATATTTTTGACACAGATTCGACCTAAGGAGGCGGAGACACAATAAGAGCAAGGCGGGGAATTCTTCAACAAGTTTTTTCTTCCTCTTCCTATTTTTCATTGTTGGTTATGATTTTTAGTATTATAGTTTTACATACTATTATGAATACCTAATTCGTTTTCTAGGGTTTTGATAGAACTTTTTGTAAGATAAATTCTTGTTATGTTTTTATATAATTGAGCCATTGGATTTCTCTACTTGTTCAACTACGTGTTTGTTGTTGTTGATTGAATGGCCATCAATTAACTGTGCCTATTTAGTGTGTATTGCTCGAGAGAGAGTACATATTTAGGTAGTTGTTGAACAACGTCACTCCTAACATATGTGAGAAATCAATATATTGGGTTTAAAGGTAGGTTTAGAAATAACAAAGCCTTGACGTGGACATAATGAGCGGTTAGATAAAGCCAACTAGCGTAGTTCGAGAGAATATATCTAGTAAATTGTTGTAGTTTCTCGAGAGAGAATTAAGACACCTAAAGTGCTCACGATCTGTAGAGAATACATTGGCGAAAATTGTACGGAACATAGCTAGAAAGATTCCGACAACTGGGGAAGTCATAACTCTAGACCTCCTTAATTTAGTCTCCAACCCTTTGTCTCGTTAGTTGATAATTTTACCATTTTCTAGTATTTACTAGTTAATTAGTTCGAAATATAAATCTCAATCTTTATAATTTAGAAATTTGATCAATCTTGTCTTCTTAGTGATATTAAACAGATACAGCTAAGCCTTAGTTTTCTGTGGGGTTCGACTCCGGACTTTTAGATCGGATAATATTTGTAGCGACCGCTTATCCTTTTTCGGAATAGAGTTGGGCGTGATCAAATTTTGGCCGTTGTCGGGGAACTAACGATGTAGTTGTAGCTGTATATATTGCTATGGTTCAAGTTTGAACTTTTATTTTGTTTTGTTTTTTTTATAACTGTTGATTTGAGAAATATGACATCTTGGAATTATGGGAATTTAGGTGTAGATTATTCTACTATTGATCCTCATACATATTGTGAAGGAAACCACATGTATCAAAATTATCAAAATATTCCCGAGAGCGAGTTATGTGCACCAACTCAATCTTATTTGTGGAATGTGTGTAGTGGTAAAAATGGTCACTTTAATGGTTGTGCTTATATTTCTTATCTCCCCCAACCCCTTACAATGATGGTTCTACCTTTTCTTGTGAAGTTAATAGGAACAAAGAACCTAGCAATGCAGATCTGAAAGAGATCAAGGATATGTTAAAATGCTTTCTGAAAAAAAATAATGAGAAACAACTGCAGATAGAGAGGCAAAAGGCAACTATTCGCAACTTGGAGGCTCAATTGAGTCAAGTGGTTGAAGTTGTTAATGCTCAACATGCCAATATTGGGGATAGTAGCCAAGAAGAACGTGAATTTGAGGTGTTAATTAAGGAGGTCAGAGTAGAACATCAACAACTTAGCCAACTACAATTTGAGGATGTCGATGTTGAAGAAGTGAGACTAGAGTCAGTCAAGGACTTTGAACATACAAATTTTGTTGACTCTAGTATCATTGATGTTGAGGATGTTGAAAGTCCTGAAATTCATATGTTTGAGCGCATTGGTCCTCACTCTAAATATTTTTCCACATCGGGCTTGGATGATGATATGGAAATAGAGTCATCCGAGCCGGTTGAGGAGTCAAGGAATGTGGAACAGGGTGCTTATAGTGTTGAATTTTTCTTGCCAGAAAGACAGGACTACATGCCTCATCTAAAAGTTAAGAAGTGTAAAATAGTATAATGGTTGCTTGGGCCAATTAGATTTGTTCCTCCACCCTTGGAGCATAGCCAAAAATTTGATACCAAATTGGGGATTCAATTCATAAGCTCGAGGTGGAGGCAAAAAGTGATTCGCGTCGTACCGTGATGTTAAATCAAGCGCTTGTTGGGAAGCAACCCAACTTTATTATTATTTTTTTTTTAATTTAGTTATTTATTTATTTATTGATGATTGTATAATTCTTGTAGTGTCGATTTTTAATTTCTAGGAACATGGAAAACAAAGCTATTGGAAGGATGCAATAACAAACCAAATGTTTGGAACTAAGTGTGAGGTACCCGCACGAAGGACCAAGCTTGGGAGAAGTCTGAGTACCCCATGAGTTGTTAGTGCTTCGGCCTCTGGCCTACCAGGGAGTCTCTTTTACCCTTTTATTAGTTATGGTGTGCATTGGGGACAAGGCACAATTTTAAGTGTGGAGTGAGGAGATTGTCTAGGTGACTTTCTATGCTATTTTAGTTGTGTTAGTTTAATTGAATAATTATTTTTTTTAAATAGAAAAGATTGGAGTTTTTCCCGATGATAGATCCATTTGACTATTTTCTTGAGGGATTTAAGTCTAAAGAAAAAAAAAGATTTTCTTTTATTATGTAGTGTAGCAATCCCCCCTTGATTTTTCTTTGTACTGTAGTTCTTTTTCAAGGGTTTTATTTGAACCGGGTGTAGTTAGTTTTTTTAGGAATAGGAGCCATTGTGTTGTGTTTTGATTTGAAGTAATATCTCTTGACTTTGTTATGCCTTAAGAATAGTGAGTACTTTGGTTGTGACGCTTAGGCTCAGTTTTTGACTCTAGTATAAGTACCTTAAATTTTATGATCTTAACTTTGCTTAACTGCTTTGGCTAGAGTGTCTTGATGAAACCAATCATGAGTGAGTCATGTGCCATGTCTGTGTATGGATTTGTTATATTCTGTGCATTGCATTTGATGCCTAGAACTTGCCTCGTGTGTTTGCAAAGCGAAATAGTAGTTTTGTTCTATCTTGGAAGTGATATAGGCATTTCTTTATTAAGCCAGGTATGTATATTTTACCCATCTAATTATTCTGTATCGTAGTTAACTCATTTGATCATGTAATCTTGTTTCTTTGGCAACCAAATTACAAGCCTTACCCATTTATTTGAATTAATCATATATTTGAATCTTTTAACCTCTCATGAGCACTTGAATTATTATGAATTGTGTAAAAGTTAAAGTGTGGGGTGCTTGGTTTGGCTTTTGAGTGGAACTAATGAAATAAGGAGAAATGTGCACTGTTTTGAAAAAAGTAAGAGCCACTTGAATTAAAAAAAATAGTTCGATTATTATGGAAAAAAAAATATTCCTTGATAAGTGGTGGCTTTTGATATAAGTGTGCTTAAAGAAGAATGGGTAATATACATTGATGTGAAGGTGGAGTTTGGTTTGACATAAGTATGGGGTTTGAATGTTAAAGTATATGTATTAAAGTGCTTAGGGAGGTGTAGTCACTCTTATATCTAAATGTATCATACTCGTCTCATAGCCTACATTACAACCAAATAAAGTCCTAATTGATCGTAGATTGAATGAGCTCGATTAGTGGAGTAGTACACTACGGGCAAGCTTATGGTGCATCTTTTGTGGCATATGAATATTATTTCTGAGAGTGAGTGAATTCTTTCTATCTTGAGTTCCTAAGTATTTTTAAATTTTATTGTGTGGAACTACTCTCTTTTGTTGTGTGAGGCCACTTGATTCATGAAGGAAAGGTAATGACATTGACCTCTATGTTAGAGTAAGTAGGTGAGTTGTGAATAATGCGTGGTACTTATGAGTCAAATCTTGAGGTGAAGATGTTACGATTTTGTGCTTAGTCTATTTTCAATACTCTTGGTGTGATGAGTTAGAAGAATTGTTTAAAAAGGTCATTTCTATAAAACAAAAAGTGTAGTTTGATTGCTCGAGGACGAGCAATGGTTTAAGTATGGGGTGTTGATGATAGGCTATAATTATGTATTTTAGTCGATTATTGCACTCTAATTTACTGCACTTTAGCTGAGTTTGCGCTTTAATCGCTAGTATTTTGCACTAACGGTATATTTTATGCCTTGTAGGAGTGATTCCGAGTTATATAGATGTTATGGAATGAATTCAAGTGATTTTTTAGCTTTGAAGTCTGCATAAAAGCCCAAGTAATTAAGTCGGGATCATATTCGGGGATCAACGGATGATAGAGCAACAAAACGAAGAATCGAGTAGGCATATTGCGCACAGTCTAGTAAAATGCACATAACCTTTTGCTCAGACTCCATTTGGGCTCCACAATATATGGTTGGAAATCTAACTCAAAGAATACAACTTTCATGTTTTATGTTTGTTCAAATACCAAATGTAACAGGGTCAAAAACGCGGTCGAAACCGCACCCGCGGAGCTGAGGCGGGCTGAGGCAGTGTACGTGCCATATATCGCAGTTGGCCACGGTTGATCCCGCCCGCGGCAGTCCAGACGTGAAATATTGTCCTTTTTCATCTAGGAGAAGGTATAATTATTTGGTCCCGACCCTACTTGGTATATATTCATGGAAAACGGTATTTTTGAGGGGTTAGACATATTTTGACACAGATTCGACCTAAGGAGGCAGAGACACAATATGATCAAGGCGGAGAATTCTTCAACAAGTTTTGCCTTCCTCTTCCTATTTTTCATTGTTGGTTATGATTTTTAGTATTGTATTTTTATATACTATTATGAATAGCTAATTCGTTTTCTAGAATTTTGATAGAACCTTTTGTAAGATAAATTCTTGTTATGTTTTTATATAATTGAGCTGTTGGATTTCTCTACTTGTTCAACTATGTGTTTGTTGTTGTTGATTGAATGGTCATCAATTGACTGTGCCTATTTAGTGTGTATTATTCGAGAGAGAGTACATATTTAGGAGTTGTTGAACAACGTTACTCCTAACGTATGTGAGAAATCAATATATTGGGCTTAAAGGTAGGTTTAGAAATAACAAAGCCTTGACGTGGTCATAATGAACGGTTAGATAAAGCTAACTAGCGTAGTTCGAGAGAATATGTCTAGTAAATTATTGTAGTTGCTCGAGAGAGAATTACGGCACCTAAAGTGCTCACGATCGGTAGAGAATACATTGATGAAAATTGTAGGGAACATAGCTAGAAGGATTCCGACAATTGGGGAAATCATAACTCTATACCTCCTTAATTTAGTCCAACCCTTTGTCTCGTTAGTTGATAATTTTATCGTTTTCTAGTATTTGCTAGTTAATTAGTTAGAAATATAAATCTCAATCTTTATAATTTATAAATTGGTTCAATCTTGTCTTCTTAGTGATATTAAACAGATACAGCTAAGTCTTAGTTCTCTGTGGGATTCGACTCTGGACTTTCAGACCGGATTATATTTGCAACGACGGCTTATCCTTTTTAGGACTAGAGTTGGGCGTGATCAATGAGTATGGTCTTATTAAATATGAATAATTTTTAATTCATTTTCTTGCATTGTATACATAGTGAAATTATATTGTTCGGATTCTTTAAAAATATTATTGGGTGTTCGTCGGATTAGCCGAAAGAATTTTTTTAGAATCCAACACATAGCGTTGCGGCAGCATAATTTTGAAGGATCCAAACAATTAATGATCTCACATAATATATTTAAATCTATCTCAAACCACAAACTCTCTCCCTCCTGGCTAATTGAGCCACAACCCCCCTTTTATGACCCGACAAGTGCAAGTGCGACAACATGATTTTGGAGGATCCGAACAATATTAGTTGAATTCGAAGGCAAGATTCAGTTGAACTTACATAACCCATCTTAAATCTAGCTCAAACCAGAAATTTTCACTCCCTACTCCTGGCTAATTAAGCCACCACCCCCTTTTTATGACCCGACACGTACAAGCGTGACAACATAATTTTGGAGGATCTGAACAATATTAGATAAATCAGAATGCAAATTGAACTTATAGAACCCATTTTGAATCTAGCTCAAACCAGAAATATAATTCTCTCTCCCTACTCTTGGCTAATTAAGTCACCACCCCCTTTTTATGACCGGACATATACAAGCGCAACAACATGATTTTGGAGGATTCGGGCAATATTAGTTGAATTTGATAGTAAGATTCAGTTGAATTTACAAAACACGTTCTCGATCTAGCTCAAACTAGAAATTCTCTCTCCCTCCTGCTGGCTAATTAAGCCTCCACCCCCTTTTTTATGACCAGGCACATATAGGGGCGACAACATGATTTTGGAGGATCCGAGTAGTATTAGTTGACTCATAGAACCCTTTCTAAATCTAGCTCCAACCAAAAAGTCTCTCCTCTAATCCTGGCTAATTAAGCCACCACTCCATGTTTATGAGCCGACACATACAAGTGCGACAACAGAATTTTGGAGGATCCGAGCAATAATATATGAATTCGAAAGCCAAATTCAGTTAAAGTTACAGGACTCGTTCTAAATCTTGCTTGAACTAGAAATTCTCCCTAGATATCCCTTCCCAGGACAGACCACCCACCCCCTTTCTTCCCCAACCCAACTATTCAACATCAACATCTAATTAATGAGACACACGTGCATTAGTTTCCTTATGATAAGTCATGGGCATGTAGGCTGGTTCCTCTCTTGTTTGAGTTAAATAAACAAGTCTTTTTCTTAGGTTGGCAATTCAAGTAGTTGCACGTGCATGTATTTATGGCAGCTGCATGGGCACAATTCATTTGGCTTGTCCTTTTTAGGCTAATTAATATTTTGCTGCTATCCTATCTTTGGTTTTGTAAGATTTTGTGTGGCTACCAAACAGGATTTGGAGTGATAAATACTCCTTTTATTCAGGAGCGTGCGTAAGTTTTTATCAAGCGGCGTTTAGTGGCGAAGCTAGAATTTTTTTTTAAAGGGTATTAAAATATAAAGAAATAAATATACGCAGAAGTCAAAACATAATAATATATACATATAAAATAAAAATTACCAAACTATACAATGTAACGATATAATTTTTGGGATGAAGGGCTGTCAGTTGACGCCCCTTTGGATAAGGAGGCTCCGCCACTGACAGTATCGATATTTATAGGAGAATCGAGTATAAAAAAATGAGTATTAATTATCACATTACTTGACAGCAAATAGTCTTAATCCATTAGTTTTGTTGATAAGTTAAAAGATATTGTGAGTTCAATTCTACCTAATCGTAATTTTTAATAATAGAAGCTCTCTCAAATATTTGACAAAAATATTATCTAGTTGTGGTTTAAACCTTTGACCACTTAGAGAAAAATCAGGAACTTAACGAACGTGCCAAGTTACAATATGTGTAATCAAGCGGTATAATTTTTTTTATCTTATTGTATCCGTACAGTTTTAATATATATATATATATATATTTCGTAAAAAATTTCGACAAAGAGGTGTTGCGCTTCATTCCACGTGCATCTGCTCTTTCCATCATCCTTAATGAGAGGTATCGGATTTGAGTCTTGGGTATGAAGTCACCTTTATTAGGGTGTGTTTTACCATTAATGAGGACTTTCGGGTGCAAATCTGGATCTAATAAGACTCCAGTGCAATACCGCACATTGGAGGGAAAAAAAAAGATTTTGTGGCTTAGGTCATGGACCACTTGTTGGTTTTTATCTGCTAATCTCTGGCATGTTCGTGATTGAGGAGAACGAAAATGAGTTTAGAAGTTATTTTTTATTTGTTGATAGTATAAAATTTTTAAACTATCAAATCATCTGAATAATAGGTACATATATATAGCTATTCATAATAAGTGATACTAGTAACATATTAAGATACATAATACTATATTATAATATGTTAAATTTTATTGACAATATAAGAATATTATTTACATTATTAATACAATATACAAGTTACATTAGTTTAACTTCCGTAAACTGAGAGTATAAAAGCTTTTACATTATCAAAACATTCGACAGATAATTACTTATAACTGCCTACAATAAGTGGATTTAGTAATTCAAAAATAAAGAAAGCAATATCTTATAATAGGTTAAATTGGTGTATAATGTTTAAGCTTAAGCTGTTAAATAGAGTACACTCTTATTTATTGAATATATTTTCAATTGCCTTTCTCGCGTGCAGGTTTTATATTTTTTTCATTGTTCAAGCACGTAAAAATTCATCTAATAATGGTTGCGATGAGATTTGCAGCCCGGACTTATGTCGTCATATTATAGTGTTTAACTATGGAATATAAAAGTTTAAGCTGCTAGAGAGAACAATATCTTCGACGGGGACTCGGGTAGTCTGATTAAATATAGGGGCAGCAGTTCAATATATGAGGCTATTATAAAGATTTAGGTCAACTTTCTTTGCTAGGTCGCAATCAATAGGCTTTATCGTGGTACGTACCTATATGAATTTTGTGCATGTGGCATATCACTTCATGTAATTAATGTGATGGATATGTTGTTGGTTTTGAGTTTTCATCCTATTTTATATTTTTCTTATTCATTAAAAAGGTAGATGGCTGATTTCATTATATAAGTTTGGCTTGTTAAATTTACAAAAGAATTCCCTTTTTCAAATTGTTTCGTCTGATTTTTTTGTTACTGTTTTTGTTTTTCTTCTCTATTTCCTTTGGGTATTAATAACAAGAAAATAATAATATATTAAGTGTATTTTCATACGTGTTACTGTTTCTGTTTGTCTTTATATTTGGACTTTGGAAGTCAACATTGATTCCTTAGAGGTGATTAATATGCTAAAAATTTATTATCCGGCTTAATTTAATATTGTTTTTGATTGGAGGCCATTGTTAAAGCGGCTGGAGAACCCGCTCCTCCTTCGTAGCTTTAGGGAGCAGAATCAAGTAGAGGATTTAAGAAAAGATGCTAGTAAACCAAATATAAGGCAGTTAAGAGTGTATTTGGTATGAACAAAAATATTTTCTTGAAAAATAAACAATTTTCTTACTTATTTAGTTACTAAGCAGAAAATATTTTTTGAAAAACACTAAATCTAGGCAAATGTTATGGGAGATGAAGTGGATGAAGCAGGGGATGAGTGGGGCGACGAGGGTTCAGTCCTTAACGGCGACCTTGATACTCGACCCTGGCCCTGAACCCCAACCCCGACCCAGGGGAAGGGGCCATGGAGGAGTGGATGGTGGGCCGAGGGTGGTTGGTTGGTTGGGAGATTCAGGGGCGGCTCAACTACAATAGTGGCCTAAAACCAAAATTATTTATGAGGCCTTAAACTTTTGTTTTTCTTATTTTTTGGGGATAATGCATAAAATCCACCCCATCCTATGACTCATTTAGCAACTACACACCTTTTTTTTTCGGGGGTCCTATTATCCCTCCCTCCCCCCCCCCGAACTTATTTTTATCATAATTGATTTAACATTATATGCTCAATTAAACCTGACACGTCAAATCAATTATGGTAAAAATAATGTTAAATCAATTGATTTAACAACATATAATGTTAAATCAATTATGGTAAAAATAAGTTCAGGGGGGTAATAGGACCCTCGAAAAGAAAAGGTGTGTAGTTAGTAAATGAGTCATAGGATGGGGTGGATTTTATGCATTATCCCAATTTTTTGGGATTCAAAGTTATTAAATATTCTACAATCAATTTCTTTCGAACAATCCTTTTTTCTAAAAAATACTCTCATATTTATTAGTTTAGTTTTTTATTATTTGTTAAAAAATCAGCTGGAGCACCTTTATGAGATAATATCAAAGTTTCGGTTGTTCTCATTTGTTTTTTTGAGTTTTGATCAATTCATATTCTCTAGCTAATACTCTATAAATTCTAGCTAGTGTATAACAAAAAATTAATATACTATATAGAAGATATCATGTTGAGAGATAATAAAATTTTATAACAATAGAATCTTATTCTGGAAGTTATAACTTAATATTCCCCGTGTCTCAATTTGTGTGACACTTTTTATTTTCTAGATTCAAACTTCTTAATTTTGACTGTGCATTTAGATATAGAATCTTTAAATTTTTAAAATAAAGCTTACATACTTGAAAACTATATAAAAGTACTATAAGTCACAAAATTAATTATTTAAAATATTCAAAAGACATATACATAAATAAGATCAAAGTATAATTCATTTAACTTTCAAAATTCAAACACTGTCACATATATTGGGATGAAGGGAGTAATTGATATCAAGATGAATTAGCTTTTTTTGTTTACTTCAATATTTTAAAACTTTCAAAAGAATGAAATAAATGTGAAATTAAGCTATAAAATTAATTATTAAATAAAAATTTTGGGGTCCTCAAGAGCTTGGGGCCTCAAGCATTTCCAATGCTGAGAAATTTTCATAAACTATCTTTTAGTGGTAATTAGCTATCTATAGATACCATTTGTTATATCACGGATTGTAGATACGTTTTCTGTTATTATAAGATGTATTTGATGTATTTAAGCTAATGTATTCATGAATACAGTAGCATTTCTAGGCGTGAAACAGGGGATTACAGCTAGTTAGATTTTTGTATTTGAGTGTTTCGACTGTATTCATGGCATGAAACATGGGGTTACAGCTGGGCAGATTAATGTATTCGACTGTATTCACGGCGTGAAACAGGGGATTACACTATCTTTAAATGGAAAGTGAATCAATTAACATAATCTACTCCTAATATAACTCAACAAACTCAATTACAACATACAAATTTTGTATGTCCAGTTATAGAAAAGATTCTCAACCGAAAAATACCCCAAAAATATAGCAATCTTCAGAAAAATTATATAAATACATCTGAATACATAAATTATATTAATTAAAAATATATATTAATACATCTATGACATATAGCGAGACAATAAAATGCATGAAATACGGCGAGATACATTGAAATACAATGAAAAAAAGACAGTGAATACAATAAAATACATGGAATACAGCGAGATACATTGAATTACAATGAAAAAGAAGACAATGAATACAATAAAATACATGAAAATACAGCGTGATACATTAAAAATACATTGAAATATATTAACAGAAAACCAAGTTGCTCAGCCCCAAATTGAATTTCTGGACATGCTCGATAACCTTCCCAGTTTTATCATCAACAAATTGAATCCTCTTATATTGATGCAGCTTTTCTTGAAGATCAAGTTCAACCTTAACCCTAGCTGTGCTATGTCTAGACCTTTCTTGAGCGGCCTTATCAATAGCAATGGGCTTGTCTGCTGCGGTGGAGATGAAACGCTGTGGTATTCGGAAGGTACTGGGACTACTCTTTCACCGTCTGCTTCCATTTTTGTTTAGAGAAGAGAGAGGAGAGAAGTTATTTGGAAAACTAAAAGGTCAAATACCCATTATTTTCTTCTTATTCGTCTTCCTTAGTTTCCTTGTTATTCTTTTTCTCCTGAATCTCTCAAAAGAATGCTCTAGTAATGGGCAAGTATATATAGGAAAGATGAATTGAGAAGGTCTGATGTTAACTTAATGGAGAGGGTTGCGCATCCATGGCAGCATATACTATACCATGTCGCCCTAGAGAGAGAGAGAGAGAGAGGAGATGTATGACCTGGATTCCCCACCCTCGAAAGTTATGATAGCGCCTACTCGTAGAAGCTAGGCAAGCCACGAAGATTACAAATCTTTAACTCTTTCATTTTAATCCTTTTAACAACTTGTATTAACATGTGATAAACATTTAAATAATAGCGGAAGATGAAATTTAGCGGAAGACTTAGACTAATATAATATGAAAATACATATGAAAATACCAACATGCGTCTC
Organism: Nicotiana glauca; assembly: GCA_026770625.1. NCBI lineage: Eukaryota > Viridiplantae > Streptophyta > Magnoliopsida > Solanales > Solanaceae > Nicotiana > Nicotiana glauca. Next base: position 273,387 of record MU719570.1, read on the forward strand.
TACCCAGAAACCGGTGTCACAAAATTCACGGACTGTATATGAATACTACATACAGATGTCTGAAGAAAAGAAAAATAGTCTGTAGTCGGATACAAATGAAAACAGAACATATAAAAAGATAGAAGGGACGACGGGCATGCGGACGCCTGCAGGACTACCTCGGGATCTCTGTGGACTGAAGGCTGGCTCCCCAAGTGCTACTATCCCAGTGCTGCTCGGGTATCTGCACAGAGTGCATAATGTAGCATCAGCATAACCGACCCTATGTGCTGGTAAGTGTCTGGCCTAACCCCGGCGAGGTAGTGACGAGGCTAAGACAACACTCTAGATAAAACCTGTGCAATTATATATATACAGCGGAAAATTAATCGAAGTAATATTTTAAATGGGAGGGGGTAGATGCTACGGGGAAAAAATGTCAAATCCAGCGAGAACTAAAGAGAGATCTGAAAGAATAGCTCAAAATCTACAACCAAACAATAATAAAAATGTTGCGGCGTGCAACCCAATCCAATATAACATTTAACACTGTTGCGGCGTGCAACCCGATCTATTACAACATTTGTTGCAGCGTGCAACCCGATCCAATATATAATATAGCTACGACGTACAACCCGATCCAATATAGCATTGTTGCGGCGTGCAACCCGATCCATATTTAATATTTTGCGGCACGCAACCTGATCCATATATAGCATTCTTTCGGCGTGCAACCCGATCCATATATATATATATATAATATCAACAACAGCTATACCACGTATGTCGGCAAGAGAGAATCAGCTATATCCAAACTTAACTCAACTTCTACTCATCTCAGATAACACCAGTACCTAGTCATAAGTACTTTCCACAAAAAATAACTCAATCCTTGCTCAATATCGAGAATCATCAATTAAAGCATTCGTATTATCATTTAAGAACATAACAATTCGCAATTTAAGACTCACGGTCATGCTTGATACTAATGCATAGATACTCGTCACAATGCTTATACGTCGTACTCAACAAGAAGCAAATAGCAAATAGGACAAAACTCCTAATCCCTCAAGCTAAGGTTAGACGGAACACTTACCTCGAACTTCCACGGCCAACTCAATCCTTAAATACCGCCGTTCCTTTCGAATTCGGCTCCAAATCAATTGTATCTATACATAATCGACTTAATAACATCAATAAATGCTAAACAATCCAATCCCAATACTTAATTATAGCCTTTTAATCATTATTTCCAAAAATCCAAAAATTGACCTCGGGCCCGCTTGGTCAAAATACGAGGTTCGGACCAAAACCCGATCACCCATTTACCCCACGAGCCTGAATATATAATTTGTTTTCAAATACCACCCGAAAACGATGTCAAATCCTCTAATAATCAAAAAGCCCTAACTCTACCCAAATCCCTAATTTTCTACCCCTAATCACATGCTTTAGGCTTAGAAATCTAATGGGTGATAATAAAAATGGAAGAAAAAAAGCTTAGGATTAAAACCTATGAATTTATAGTGAAGTTTCTCTTCAAAAATCGCCCCAAGAGGTGTGGAGAAGAAGAAGTTATGAAATTTTGTGAAAATCCCCCATAACTACTGTTCTAGACTTTTTAAAATAGCTGGGCAAAAATACTTATCGCGTTCGCGACAGGTACATCGCGTTCGCGATGGGTTAGGCCTGCTAGACCTTCACGTTCGCGGAATGACGCTCGCGTTCATGGAGCTTTGGCTCCTCAATCCTGCGCATTCGCGGACCAGCGGCCACTTTCGCGATGAACAAATTGGTGACCCCTCCCCAGGACCTTACGCGTTCGCGAGTGGAGGGACACGTTCACGAAGGGTCTCCCCCCTAAGCTTAGCGTTCGCGTCTCAACCTTCAGGTTCACGAAGAAGAAATCAAGCACCTGGGATATTTGCCTAATGCATTCGCGAGAGGGACCACGCGAACGCGAAGGGTAAAATCCCTGGGAACTAAACAACAAAAACCTGCAATTTTTTTAGTTTCAAAAACCTTCCGAAACACACCCGAGCCCTCGGGGCTCAAAACCAAACATAAGTAAAAACTCAATAACATCATACGAACTTATCCGTGGGATAAAATCACCAAAATAACCTCAATAACAACGAATTAAACCTCAAAATCAAAGAATTTTCTCAAACTTCTTAAAACATCAATATTTGCAATTTAGGTCCGAATCACGCCAAATGACATCTGGTTTTCACCAAATTCCACAGAATCATCTTAAATCGTATGTAAGACCTGTACCGGGCACCGGAACCAAAATACGGATTCGATACCATCATGTTCTAATCAAATTTCATTTCAAATTCCTTTAAACAATTTCAAAAAATAATTTTCTTTAAAAATTTATTTCTCAGGCATGGGACCTCGGAATTTGATTCCGAGCATACGCCCAAATCCCCTTTTTTCCTACGGACCCTCCGGGACCGTCACATCACGGGTCCGGGGTCCGTTTATCTAAAACATTGACCGAAGTCAAATTAATTCATTTTATAGTCAAAATTTATTATTTTTCACAGATTTTCTCATTTAAGATTTCCGGCTATGCACTCGGACTGTGAACATAAATTGAGGCAAGGTTAAAAGAGGTTTTTAAAGCCTTAGAACACAAAATTCAATTTAAAAACAATCGTTCATCCTAGAACGGACATAACAGATCTGCATATCGGACTCCCACCGGCTGGATTCGGACTCCGCATGTCGGACTCAGACTCCCAGGTCGATGCCTCAACAGGCTGACCTCTCCACTGAACACGAACAGAAGGAAAATTCTTCGACCTCAATTGACGAACCTGCCGGTCTAGAATAGCCACTGGCTCCTCCTTATAAGACAAGTCCTTGTCCAACTAGACAGTGCTGAAATCTAACACATGGGATGGATCGCCGTGATACTTCCGAAGCATGGACACATGAAACACTGGATGCACGGCTGATAAACTCGGCGACAATGCAAGTATATAAGCCACCTCTCCCACTCGATCAAGGATCTCAAACGGACCTATGAACCTAGGGCTAAGCTTGCCCTTCTTCCCAAATCTCATCACGCCCTTCATAGGCGACACTCGAAGCAATACCCGCTCACCGACAATGAAAGCCAAATCTCGAACCTTGTGGTCGGCATAACTCTTTTGCCTGGACTAAGCTGTACGAAGCGTATCCTGAATGATCCTGACCTTGTCCAAGGCATCCTGAACCAGATCCGTACCTGATAACCGAGCCTCTCCCGGCTCAAACCATCCAATCGGAGACTGACACTGCCTACCATACAAAGCCTCATAAGGAGCCATGTAGATACTCGACTGGTAGCTGTTGTTGTAGCAAAACTCTGCTAAAGGCAAAAACTGATCCCACGAGCCTCCAAAGACAATGATACAAGCTCGGAGCATATCCTCCAAAATATGAATAGTCCGCTCGGACTGCCCGTCCGTCTGGGGAAAAAATTATGAGCTCAACTCAACCCGTATGCCCAAATCTTGCTGAACTGCTCTCCAGAAATGCGAGGTAAACTGTGTACCTCGGTCCGAAATGATAAACACGGGCACACCGCGAAGGCGAACAATCTCCCAGATATAGATCTCAGCTAACCTCTCAGAAGAATAGGAGACTGCCACAGGAATGAAATGTGTTGACTTGGTCGGCGTATCAACAATGACCCATACTGCGTCGAACTTCTTTTGAGTCTGCGGAAGTCCAACAACGAAATCCATAGTGATCCGCTCCCACTTCCACTCGGGAAGCTCAATCCTCTTAAATGAACCAGTGGGCCTCTAATGTTCGTACTTAACCTGCTGACAATTCAAACACAGAGCCACATATGCAATGATATCCTTCTTCATTCTCTGCCACCAATAATGCTGCCGCAAATCCTAATACATCTTTGCGATGCCCGGATGAATAGAGTACTGGGAGCTTTGGGCCTCCTCTAAAATAAACTCTCGAAGTCCATCCACATTAGGTACACAAACTCGACCCTGCAATCTCAAGACTCCATCATCACCTAAGGAACCTGCTTGGCACCTCCGTGGTGCACCGTGTCTCTAAGGACACATAAATGGGGATCATCATACTGTCGATCACAGATACACTCCAATAAAGAAGAACGAGCGACCGTGCAAGCTAACACACGACTGGTCTAAGAAACATCCAGCCTCATGAACTGATTGGCCAAAGCCTGAGCATCCAAAGCAAACGGTCTCTCACCGACCAGAATATAAGCAAGACTGCCCATACTGGTTGACTTCCTACTCAAGGCATCGGCCACCACATTGGCCTTTCCCGGATGATATAAAATGGTGATATCATAGTCTTTCAACAACTCCAACCACCTCCTCTGCCTCAAATTCAACTCCTTTTGCTTGAACAAATAGTGAAGACTCTTGTGATCCGTGAACGCCTCACATGCCACGCCGTACAGATAGTGCCTCCAAATCTTCAGTGCATGAACAATGACTGCCAACTCCAAATCATGAACTGGATAGTTCTTCTCATGAATCTTCAACTGTCGCGAAGCATAGGCAATGACCTTGCCATCCTGCATCAACACTGCACCAAGTCCAATACGAGATGCATCATAATATACAGTATAAGGCCCTGAACCTGTAGGCAAAACCAACATCGGTTCCGTAGTCAGAGCTGTCTTGAGCTTCTGAAAGCTCGCCTCACACTCGTCCAACCATCTGAACTGGGCACCCTTCTATGTCAACCTGGTCATTGGGGCTGCAATAGATGAGAACCCCTCCACGAACTGACGATAGTAGCCTGCCAATCCCAAGAAACTCTGAATCTCTGTAGCTTATGCTGGTCTAGGCCAGTTCTTGACTGCCTCAAACTTCTTCGAATCCACCCGAATACCCTCTTCTGATACAATATGACCCAGAAATGCAACTGAACTCAACCAGAACTCACACTTCGAGAACTTAGCATATAACTGACTATACCTCAGATTCTGAAGAACTATTTTGAGGTGCTGCTCGTGCTCCTCCTGGCTGCGGGAATATATCAATATGTCATCAATAAAGACTATCACGAACGAATCCAAAAAAATCCTGGACACTCGGTTCATCAAATCCATAAAATTTGCTGGGGCTTTTGTCAACCCGAATGACATCACCAAGAACTCATAATGCCCGTACTGAGTGCAAAAAGCTATCTTCGAGACATCGGATGCCCTAATCCTCAAATGATGGTAGCTAGATCTCAAGTCAATCTTTGAAAATATCTTGCCACCCTGAAGCTGATCAAACAAATCATCAATCCTCGGCAGCGGATACTTATTCTTGATTGTAACCTTGTTCAATTGCCGGTAATCAATAAACATTCTCATTGACCTATCCTTCTTCTTAAAAAACAACACTGGTGCACCCCAAGGCAAAACACTGGGTCTAATGAAACCCTTCTCAAGAAAGTCTAACAACTGCTCTTTCAACTCAGGCGGGACGGCGGGATAGAAATGGGCCGAGTGCCCGGAGCCAAATCAATGCGAAAGTCAATATCCCTGTCGGGTAGCATTCCTGGCAGTTATGAAGGAAATACCTCAGGAAACTCCCAAACAACGGGCACAGAATCAGTAGAAGGGACCTCAGCACTAGAATCATGAACATAGGCCAAATAGGCCAAACACCCCTTCTCGACCATACGCCGAGCCTTCACATAAGAGATAACACTACGGGTAGAATGACTAGGAGTCCCTCTCCACTCTAAACGAGGAAAACCCGGTAATGCCAAGGTCACAGTATTGGCATGACAGTCCAAGATAGCGTGGTAAGGAAGGCAATAACCAGTCCATTCCCAATATAACATCAAAATCAATCGTGTCCACAAGCAACTAATCTACACGAGTCTCAAGATCTCCAATCACCACAATACAAAAATGATGGACTCGATCTACCATAATATAATCACCCACCGGTGTAGACACATATACAGGGAAACTCAGGGAATCACTAAGCATGACCAAATACAGTGCAAAATAAGATGACACATAGGAGTAGGTAGACCCTGGATCAAATAAAACTGAAGTATCTCTGCCACAAACCAGAACAGTACCTATAATAAGTGCATCGAAATCCTCGGCCTTAGGCCTAGCTGGAAAAGCATAACATCGGGGCTGGGCCCCACTACCCTAGACTACATCTCTGGGATGCTTGAAGCTGGCTGGCCTCCACCTCTAGCGGTCTGAGCTCCACCTCTAGGACCTCTACCTCCACCTCTAACACCTCTACCCCCACCCCTAGCTAGTTGGGCGGCCTGTAGAACACCTGGTTCCTGAACCATAACACGGGTACCCTACTGCTACGACTGAGTACCCACCAATCTCGGACAAGCCCTCCTGATATGACCATACTCACCACACTCATAGCATTTACCCGAGTACTACGGCTGAGGAAACTGAGACTGGCCCTGGAAACCTGAATGACCACCCCGAAAAATCTAGAACGGCGGTGCACTAATAGTAGCTGGTGACGCTCTGTAGGACTAATGATCATAATGCTGCATCTAAGAACCACAGCCACCTGAAGCGCTATGAGAAACCTGGAGTGCTGACTGAAAAGGCCTAGGAGGATGGCCTCTACCATACGAATCTCTACCTCCAGACGAGGTACCATTGAATCTACCTGAATGATAGGGTCTTTTGTCTGCCCCATGGCTATCCCCCTCTGATAGTACCATCTTAACTCTCCGGGCCATATTGGCCGCCTCCTGGAAGGATATCTCACTCCCAGTCTCTCTAGCCATCTGGAGACGAATCGGTTGAATGAGTCCATCAATGAACCATCTCACTCTCTCCCTCTCAGTGGGAAGTATGATAAGAGCATGGCGAGCCAAATCAATGAATCTGGTCTAGTACTGGGTGGCAGACATGGATCCCTGCTGGAGGCACTCAAGCTGCCTCCGATAGGCCTCTCGCTGTGTAATAGGGAGAAACTTCTCCAGAAACAGTTGCGTGAACTACTCCCAGGTCAAGGGTGGCGATCCTGCTAATCCAGCTAAGCAATAATCCCTCCACCAAGTCTTGGCGGATCTAGACAAGCAAAATGTGGCAAAATTGACCTTGTTGGTCTCAACTATCCCCATGTTCCGAAGAACCTCGTGACAGCTATCTAGATAATCCTAGGGATCCTCAGTTATATGCACCGCTGAAAGTAGTAGTGAAGAGCTTGGTGAACCTATCCAATCTCCGCAAAGAATTGATAGATATGGCTGCACCATCATCGGTCTGAGCTACCACACCCGGCTAAACTCCCCCAACTGGCTGAGCTATTGGAGTCTGAAACTGGGAGGTACCTGCTCTGGAGTGCGAGTAGCAGGAGTCCAGGCTCCTCCTCTAGCCTGAGAGACGGATGGTGCTACAGGAAGTAAACCTGCCCGGGTGACACTCTCTATAAGGTCCACTAGATGGACCAGAGCATCCTGAAGAACTAGGGTAGCAATAAACCCCTCTAGGACCTGTGTTGGGCCCACCGGAACTGCTGGGGCCGGAGCCTCATCATCAAAGTCAACCTGAGGCTCCGCTACGGGTGATGCTTCCCTGGGGAGAGCTCTGCCCCTACCTTGGCCTCTATCACGACCTCGTCTTCTGCCCCTCGTGGGAGCTGCTGCTGGGGGCTCAGGCTGTTGATCGGTAGATGAGGAAGCACGTGTTCTTTCCATCTGCAAAAGAACAGAGTAGAAATTCAATTAGCATTGAGAAACCAAACCGCACGACAAGAAAGAACAATATATGAATCTTTCCTAACTCTTTAGCCTCTGGGGATAAATACAAACGTCTCCGTACCGATCACTCAGACTCTACTAAGCTTGTCCATGAATTGTGAGACCTATGTAACCTAGTGCTCTGATACCAACTTGTCATCCAAATTTCCCACCCTCGGAAGTCATGATGGCGCCTACTCGTAGAAGCTAGGAAAGCCACGAAGTTTAGAAATCATTAACTCTTTCATTTTAATCCTTTTAACAACTTCTGTTAACAGGTGATAAACATTTAAATAATAGAGAAAGATGAAATTTACCGGAAGACTTAGACTAATATAATACCAAAATACATATGAAAATACCAACATGCGTCTCTACCCAGAAACCGGTGTCACAACATTCACGGACTGTATATGAATACTACATACAGATGTCTAAAGAAAAGAACACAGTCTGTAGTCGGATACAAATGAAAACAGAACATATAAGTAGATAGAAGTGATGCTGGGCATACAGACGCCTACAGGACTACCTCGGGATCTCTGTGGACTGAAGGCTGGCTCCCCAAGTGCTATTGTCCCAGTACTGTACCGGTATCTATACAGAGTGCAGATAGTAGCATCAGCACAACCGACCCCATGTGTTGGTAAGTGTCTGGCCTAACCTCGGTAAGATAGTGATGAGGCTAGGATAGAACTCTAGATAAAACCTGTGCAATTATATAATATACAACGGAAAAATAACTGAAGTAACAGTTTAAATGGGAGCGGGTGCATGCTACGGGGAAAAATGTTGAATCCATCCAAAACTAAAGAGAGATATGAAAGAACAACTCAAAATCTACAACCAAACAATAATAAAAATGTTGCGGCACGCAACCCGATCCAATATAACATTTAACACTGTTGCGGTGTGCAACCCGATCCAACATTTAGTATTGTTGCGGCGTGCAACCCGATCGAATATAGCATTGTTGCGGCGTGCAACCCGATCCATATATATATATATATATAATATATCAATAACAACTATACCAAGTATGCCAGTAAGGGATCATCAATAACAACTCTATCCCGGCAAATGATTCAACAGTAAAAATAAACATGTTCCGGCAAGGGAGAATCAGCTACATCCAAACTTAACTCAACTTCT
>MU719572.1:5036-59820 GCA_026770625.1 Nicotiana glauca
TTCCGATTGCGCTCCTAAGCCTTAAATCATCACCCGGAGCTAACCGAATCATCGAAATTAAATTCCGAGCCTTCTAAATCACAAGTCAATATACGATTGACTTTTCCAACTTAAGCCTTCTTAAAAGAGACTAAGTGTCTCATTTCTTATCAAAATCATTTCAAATAAATTCTAACGCACCCAATACCGATAATGAAATATAAGAAAGCAGAAAATGGGAAGAACAGGGTAGTAACTCATGAGACGACGGGAGGGGTCGTCATAGTCAAGTTTTAAATTCTTTGCCCACAATTATACATGAGTTTGATCATGGCAAGACAGAGAAATTTTACCAGTTCGGGTGTTTATAATTTTTTACAAACTCCACTAGAGTTATAATCAAACTTTATTGTCTTTTCTTGTATATATAATCAAATTATAGAATGTCAAGAATTTGAAAGAGAAAAATAAAGTAAAATACTTACCTTAAATCCATAATTTAATCATGAAGAAAGTTCATGGAGCTATTGACAATTATTATGCTCAATCACAAAGCTTCTGCTCAATTGTTTAGAGTCTCGTGCTGATAACGTGTTATAAAAAAATAAAAGAAGAAAAGAGTATTGCAGAGAAAAGTAGGGAGAGGGAATTCTTATTGATTTAGGATGAATTACAATGGAATAAAACTCTCTATTTATATGGAGAGAGTGACTTAGCCACCACGTAATAAACCTTAGAATCTCTATATAGTCATTCACCATAAATAGAATTCTATTTATAACAACACAAACAATTTATTATCCTGCATCTTTATTTAAAGTTTAACTAATACCACGTCAAAACATATATAACCTATTTTCCATTTGTATTTTCAAGCTTTTTTCACCTTTATCAGCACCACATCCACCTTCCAACCTTCTCTCCTCCTCTTAGGCTGCGACATACCTGAACTTACTGAGAAGAGTTCACTAAATACTTTAACTGGAACTTTAAAAATAAAATACTCTATATGTCTCAATTTATGTTTTATAATTCGAATTTCAACAATCAAACTTCATATTTTTAATTGTAAAGTGAAAAAGTGCTATAAAATACAACAACATGATTTAAAATATTTAAAAGGTATGAAAAGATTATGATCAAAGAAAAATTCATCTGACTTTCAAAATCCGAATACCACTACATAAATCAAAACAGAGAAAGTAATAATGTGATAGTAGACGATGAAAAGTTGATCTTAACCCCTCAACTAAACTCCATTTTAGTACGTGTCTCTTGAACAATGCCTTGCCGAGAGCAAAATTGACTCAGGAGATAGTATTAGAATTTTAGAGTGAAGAATTTTCTGGTGTTCATGGGTTGCTAATGATTTCTCCCAATTGAGACATACAATTCTGATGTTGTGATGACCTGAAACGTCATCTTGTTTTTTAGAATTCAATTTTGCACTTTTATGCCTTAAATTTTCATTCTTACCCTACTCAATTTGTGTGTGCAGTGCAGGCATATTTCCGTAAAAGCCTTTATATCAAAAGTTGATAAAAATAAGAAATTTTGCCTAAAAACTTCATTTGAGTTGACTTCGGTCAATATTTCTGGTAAACGGACCCAAATTCATAATTTGATGGTCCCGGTGAGCCCATACCGTGATTTAGGACTTGGGCGTATGCCCGGAATCTAATATCGAAAGTCCCTAACCTGAGATATCGAACATTGTTGAAATTTGAAAGCTAAAGGCTTAGTGAAATGGAAGTGTTTGACCATGGATTGACTTTTTTGATATCGGTTCTGTATTTTTGTTCTGGAAACCAGTATAGATCCAATACCATATTTATGATATCTGTAAAATTTGGTGAGAAATGGAGTTAGCTTGACGTGATTCGGACGTCCAATTGAGAAAATAGAAATTTTAAAGTGTTTTTGAGATTTTCATTGTCACGACCCAAAATCCACCAAGGGTCGTGATGGCGCCGGACACCGCTGTCAGGCAAGCTAATCAAAATACTCAATTAAATTCTCGTTTAATAATTTTGAAAACTATGATTTTCCTTCAATTTTAATAGAAAAGGGCATTCATTTCAAATTAAATATAAATGTTAAGAAGTTAATACAAGATACCCCATAATCATCCCAGAACCCGGTATCACAAGTGCATGAGCATTTACTAGGGAACGAAATAAAATACAGTAACTGTCCGAAATACAAGGTGGACAGAAATGAAAATGCAGTACAATAATCTGAAACAGACTCTGCTGGCTACGGGTCGTCTCGAGAAGTGCAGCTCACCCTAGTCTCTGTATCAGCCATGCTGCTACTCTCACTAAGCCACTAGGGATGCATGTGCGTGTGCAATAAAAATGCACAGCAAGTGTAGCATGAGTACGAAAATAACATGTACTCAGCAAATATCCCATCTAATCTCAAAGAAGTGGAGACGAGAGGCCGATTTTGACACTTGCTAGTGGTCCAATAATAATATACCAATAATGTAGTGAATCTAGGATATTCATAAAAATGACTTTAACTCAATAGCATGAGGCAAATAACAGTTCTTTTATTAATAGGAAAATTTCCAGATTCATTTTCATCATTTAAGCATTTATCTTAGGAGAGGGAGAACAATTATCAATATCTATAAATCTCAAGGCAAGCAACACAAGCATGCGCAAATCATGCCGAGGTCGTATAGCCCGATCCAACAATATTTAAAATGTGCACTGCAAGAGGGTTGAATGACACGAATCATGGATGTATCTATTTAATCTATTGAGGCGTTCGGCCCGCTCCATAATAGATAAACACATTCAAACAGTCAAATCAATAATTCATCAAGGAGCAAATATTCATGAAAAGGCAAGTTTCTCTTTTGAAAGTCAAGAAATGATATCTAGCCTTTTAGAAATTCGTTTACACGTCTGATATATTTTAAGCATTTTTAAGTTTGTCAACAAGGTTGCAAGTATTATAAGTAAGCATGTTTTTGGGACCTAAACCACCCAAACTTAAGCATAATAGTAACTACGCACGGACTCTTGTCACCTCGTGCGTACGTAGCCCCCACAAATAGGAGCACATAACTAATTAACTCATATATGGGGACAATTCCCTCTTACAAAGTTAGGAAGGAGACTCACCTCGCTTCGAAGTTCCATAGCCGGCATTCCACGCCCTTCCGAACAATCAAATTGATGTGCAACACTCCAAAACTAGCCAATAATTAAGTAAATCCATTAATATATGGTCAATTACTCATAATAATCCAATGTATAACAATTCCTAACCCCGATCAAAAAGTTGACAGAAACGCCCTTGGGACCACGTGCTCGGATTCCAAAATTTTTCGAAGATAAAGTTTACTCATAACCTCACAAACTCAAATATAAAATTTACTCTCAATTTCTTACCCAAAATCATGGTCAAAATCCAAGAATACTAATTTTCTAGTTTTTGCCTCAAACCCCAAGTTTCCCACAAATTTTCATGCTCAAATCCATATACAATCATGTATTTAACTCAAAACTAACATAAACCACTTACCTCATGCTTGGTGGTCACAATGGCACCTCAAAGTTGCTCCAAAATTAGCTTCAATGGAAGAAATGGGGTTGAAATGAACCCTACCCCCGATTTAAATGAACCTTACTACCTCAGCATTTTTGTACCTGCGATCACTCGACCGCTTCTACGGTTTCGCAGGTGCGACCCTCTACTGCTCCTGCGGTTTCTCACCAGGCTCCTCTTTCCGCTTCTTCACCTCAACTAGCGCAGGTGTGGTCCTGCTTCTGCTACTACATGACCGCATCTGCGGTCTATTCTCTTCTGGCCAAACACGATCTACGCCTCTCCTAGCCGCTTCTGTGGCTCCGCACCTGCGGCCAAAACCTCGCAGGTTCGGTTACACCAAATATCAACTTCCTCAATTCTTCCTCAAATTCCAAAATTGATCAGTTAACCACCCGGAATCCACCTGAGGCCCCGGGGACCCCAACCAATCATGCCTTCCAGTCCCAAAATAAATTATGGACTTGCTATAGGCCTCAAATCATATCAAACAATGCTAAAATCATGAATCGACCTCAAATCCAAGCTTTATGAAGTTTAGAATTTCAAATTTCTACATTCGATGCTGAAACCTATCAATTCATGTCCGATTGACCTCAAACTTTGCACCAAGTCATATTTGACATTACGGACCTACTCCAACTTCCGGAATCGGAATTCAACCCCGATATCAAAAATTCCACTTCCGCTCAAACTTCTCAAAAATCTTCAAATTTTTATCTTTAGCGAAACGACTCCAAGATGACCTACAGACCTCCGAATTTACTTCCGATCGAGCTCCCAATACTAGAATTACCATACGAAGCTATTCCCATACTCGGAATCCTAAACGGACATTGATAACACTGAAATGCACCTCAACCCAAATTTATGAAATTCTTCCAAAATGTTAACTTCCACAAATGGACGCCAAAATGCTCCCGGGTCACCCAAAACCTGATTCGAACATACGCCCAAGTCCGAAATCATCACACGAACCTGCTGGAACCTTCAAATCCCGATTCCAAGGTCGTTTACTCTAAAATCCAATATGGGTCAATTCTTTCAACTTAAAGCTTCCGAAATAAGAATTCTCTTTCCAAATCTACTCCGAACTTCCCAGAATTCAATTTTGACCATGTGTATAAGTCATAATACCTGAAATGAAGTTGTTCATGGCCTCAAACTACTGAACAACGCGCTAAAAACGACCGGTCGGGTTGTTACATTCTCTCCCACTTAAACATACGTTCTCCTTCGGACGAGCTAAGAACTGCACTAAAGTTGTCTGAAATCACAGTTAAACACCTTGTGCACCTACCCGTGCTACCACAACTCAGTTGAGCACATTAGCTCGAGAAATATGAAGATATTCTCTTTTATTCAAACAAATGAGCCTTAGAGCGTAGTTTCAACATGCGAAATTCTCTACCAGGTCTGCTCCCAATATAAGGACACCGTATAAATCACCACATGATCCACCGATACAAAATTGCATACCTTTGTTGAATTTACACTATGCACCACGTCATTCACGGGACCATATTGACATTTTCTAACCATAATAACCGACTTTCCCCGAATCTGATGCTTCTAATGCACCTCATGATGCATTTAAGTCTTGTTCCACTCTTACAATGCCTCCACGACGGTGGATATGCATAGAAATTCATAACCAACTGCCAAGTCAACCAATCATTGAGGCTACACTCCTGACAAGAACATTACCTCATTCTGAATACAAATAATGATCCTTACTTTTTCATATACTTCATACAATCCTACTGCACTGATCCTTGATCCAATAACCTTGTCTCACCCAGTACGAACTGCTTGGGAAACAAGCCACCCCAGACATGATCAAAAGTCTCATATGATGCCATGATGTGCAATAGGCTACCAACTCGAACACGATACATAAGAAAGACGAGTTCTGGGAGGGACTACTCTACTCGTGCAGCTAATATAAACTTCCCTCAGAAAATGGAGAACAAAACACACAGAATATAATATATGAGGGACTGTAATTATCATCACACTGTTGCAGTGTGCAACCCGATCTTCACATAAGGAGATACATATCGAGCTAAATTGCTCATTACCACAAAATACCGAATATCGATCACAAGCACGGTAAGTGCATAATACCGTCCCGACATATAGCGCCATAAGCTAACAAACTCAAACACGATTGAGGTGTGATATATGTTCTAAAACTAAAGAGCCATCCTGCTCACATAACATCATCGCTACGTGGAACCTCAACACATAAGAAATTTACCAAGCTGTTTCGTAACTCACACGACACAATATAGCATTACATGAAATAGCCGACGACGAATTAACATCCAACATCCGAATATTCCTCCATAAGGAGAGCTATGCTGAAATGAACACATTCGGCCCGATATAGAGCCCATATTCATATTTAAATCCATCCACAGACCTCAAGCCATTTTGATCATATCGAACTAGGACAATAATCTTTTTTGGGTCCATAATAACCCCTTTTCCCCATAATACACAAGAACTACCATCATAAACGAAGTAATCCTCCATAGTCCACAACCCAATAAACTGTGTGCCCTTCAGGCATAAATCTTCAAATTAACCATATCACCACATCTACATACTTGGTTTAATTTTTCAATCAATCAAGTGACTACATGCCATACTCATACAACCTTCTCATGGGACACGCTCCCATGACCTTCCGTAATGCCGGTCGCACTAACGCAAAAAAGCGATCAAGAATCCATAACCATGATGCAATGCCTCTTTCACAACACATCAATCTTAGGTAACGCTGAAGACAAACCGGCTTACTCTAATCATTCAAACCTCTTTCATGCTCATCCGAGCTCGAGACATCCTTGTCAATACCAAACCGCAACCTTGATCCTTACTTTCCAATTCCATATCACTCACTGCACCCAACAGGCCAATATGCGATCATACAAGATCTTCATCTTGACTCCTGAACCACTGATACAGTAAACACTTCATCACCTAGAAACTCTTTACTCAACTCATTCCAAGAGGACCATAGCAACACGCAAGTAACTTCTCATAACCGTAGGACATTCAAATCATCAAGTAGTGGTCGAAACCACCATAACTCTTTTGGGATCTGCCTATGCATAATAAGTTATAATACTTGTATACTTCCAAATATAATCAACTACGGCGGCCACCGGGCCTCGCGCGCACCACTGCCACTATGCCAATTCAACCATGGCTGACCAATCTAACTTCCTCTAATTCATCCTTAACTTGCCTTAGAGAAAATATTAGCTCAATTCCTTACATTGCCAACCTAAATCCACACTCATCTTGAGTGACCTCATTCCATGAGACCACCCTATCTCCAAACATATGAATCGTTTTATACACTCCTTGTACGCTCCTTCGCATTTTCAACTGATACACCCGTTCTGATAATTCCCTTACAATTCCAAGGTATACATTTTGAGCCTCTTATCTTAAGCTGTTACAAAAGCTTGATTCTTAACCATACTACGAGCTTGAACCCTTAGGAACCGCATTCTTGACCTTTAATTTCCTAGGACCGTTATTGAGAGTCGCCCACTTTGACATGGTCCCACCATATAATCCACTACAATGTTCCACTAGAACTTGAACATCCATCTCGATGAAACACCCAACCGAATCACCTTCCTTCAAACCCACATCCACACATGGCATTAATCATGTACCCTTCCCCAAGTCTGAACATGAGTTGATAAGGCTAGTTGTAGCACACCTTTAACAATTCCTTTGCTCAAATTACCTCTTATGTTCTTTTACCTTAGCTAAAATAATCCATCAACATGCTAATAACCGTAAATCTCGTAAATAGACAACCGTGCAATCTAATAGCAGACAGTGGGACTCTCCCACTTAGCTTGGAGCCACTATGACACAACTATAGAATCCAATAAGATTCTTTCTTCTTTGTTGACATGATCTAGCACAACCAACCCGCCGAGTTCCTCAAAATATTTCAATAAAACCATTCATGAATACTCTGAATCGTTAACCATATTCACATGCCCGACATCTTTACCAGATAGCTAGTAGGATCCTTCGTAGAAGCTTCACCAACCAAGTGACCGCTTATCTGCTCATAGGAGATAACCCACCTGAGCCCGTTCTCATTCACCAGCTGCATAAGTCCATTCACTCCTCGTGGACATCAACTAAATGTACGACAATATCCGTCAATTCACAGTTATGTTGTATACTTCTTCATATAAGCAGCTCCTTTGTACCATATCAAATCTCACACCGTATAATAGCCGATATTTCCAATTAAGTCCGTAGACCCAGCCACTAAATCCACATACTGCTCTGCCACTCTCCCACTTTGGGTAGACTCACTTCTTTAAGCAACTGTTTGACTTCCACTACTTACACCTGGCTTCCTCAGAAATTTATCCATCGCATGATACTTCCCACATGTCCTTCCTCATCCTTTGCTTCTCAGTTAATGCCAAGATCAAAATCTATCTCGACAGCACTTGAACCAACAGCCTGCTACTAACCTTTAAACCTTTTCGAATATCATCTTTCTCGAGCTGTCAGTATTAGAAATACACATTCAATCCTGAATCACCGCACCCCGCGATCTCTTACAGCCGCTTCTCCAATACCACCTTACAATATCCTGCCCTAAGGAGAATTATAGAAAATCTTAACATCATCAAACTTAGTACATTCAACAAGGACAATGACACTTCATCATATATGAGAATTTTGCTACGCTCGCAAATACCAAGCCTCGTTACTCCATCATCCCCAAATCTTAACATTCTTAGACTGATTGCTTTTCCCCCGCCGGGAATAAAATACCAAATCCCTAAATCACGCACTGAGTAAACCTCCCTTCGAGTCATTTAGTGCCCCGACACGTAGGCAAGCATCTTACTATCATATCAACATCGCACGACAACCGTCCATAAGCATCATGGAAACTTGTGCCTAGCCTCAGAGCTCTCAGAATTACAGTTACTAAGTCAAAACGACAAAATATCCTTCCGCATAGCGACAATAGGAGTCAGATCAACTATGCAGGGAGAAGCATCCCGCACCACCTCTGTACTACCTTTAAAATTTCTCAATGTCTGATTTATAATAAGTGCTCCATATCGCATAAGATTGAATAGGAAGGAATAAAGGCATAAACCTCAAAGGAATCAAACCGCACGATGAGGAATCAAGAAGGGAAGTACTTCTATAAGCCCTGTAGCCTCCCGAATATAAGTATAGATATCTCTATACTGATCCGCGAGACTCTATTAGACATGCTCAGGACTCGTGATACCTAAGGGAACCTAGTGCTCTGATACCATGTTGTCACGATCCAAAATCCACTAAGGGTCGTGATGGCGTCGGACACTGCTGTCAGGCAAGACAATCAAAATACTCAATTAAGTTCTCGTTTAATAATTTTCAAAATTATGATTTTCCTTCAATTTTAATAGAAAAAGGCATTCATTTCAAATTAAATATAAATATTAAGAATTTAATACAAGATACCCCATAATTATCCTAGAACCCGGTGTCACAAGTGCATGAGCATTTATTAGGGAACGAAATAAAATACAGTAACTGTCTGAAATACAAGGTGGACAGAAATGAAAATACAGTACAATAATTTGAAAGAGACTTTGCTGGTTGCGGGTGGTTTCAAGAAGTGCAGCTCACCCTAGTCTCTGTTTCAACCATGCCGCTACGCCCACTAGGCCACTAGAGATGCATGTGCCTGTGCAATAAAAATGCACAGCAAGTGTAGCATAAGTATGAAAACAATATGTACTCAGCAAATATCCCGTCTAATCTCGAAGAAGTAGAGACGAGAGGACGATTTTGACACTTGCTAGTGGTCCAATAATAATATACCAATAATGTAGTGAACCGAGGATATTCATAAAAATGACTTTAACTCAATAGCATGAGGCAAATAACAGTTCTTTTATTAATAGGAAAATTTCCAGATTCATTTTCATTATTTAAGCATTTATCTTAGGAGAGTGAGAACAATTATCAATAACTATAAATCTCAAGGTAAGCAATACAAGCATGCGCAAATCATGCTGAAGTCGTACGGCCCGATCCAACAATATTTAAAATGTGCACTGCAAGAGGGCCGAATGGCATGAACTATAGATGCATCTATTTAATCTATCGAGGCGTTTGGCCCGTTCTACAATAGATAAACACATTCAAACAGTCAAATTGCTATTCATCAAGGAGCAAATATTCAGGAAAAGGCAAGTTTCTCTTTTAAAAGTCAAGAAGTGATATCTAGCCTTTTAGAAATTCATTTACACGTCAGATATGTGTTACGCGTTTTTAAGTTTGTCAACAAGGATGCAAGTATTACATGTAAGCATGCTTTTGGGCCTTAAACTACCCGGACTTAAGCATAATAGTAGCTACGCACGGAGTCTCGTCACCCTATGCGTACGTAGCCCCTAAAATAGGAGCACATAACCAATTAACTCACCTATGGGGACAATTCCCACTTGCGAGGTTAGAAAGGAGACTCAACTCGCTCTGAAGTTCCATAACTGCCATTCCACGCCCTTCGAAAGACTCAAATTGATGCGCAACGCTCCAAAACTAGCCAATAATTATGTAAATCCACTAATATTTGATCAATTACTCAGAATAATCCAATGTATAACAATTCCTAACCCCGATCAAAAAGTTGACAGAAACGCCCTCGGGCCCACGTGACTGGATTCCAAAAATTTTTTATGATAAAGTTTACCCATGACTTTCATACCCAAAATTGTGGTCAAAATCCTAGAATACTAATTTTCTAGGTTTTGCGTCAAATCACAAGTTTTCTATAAATTTTCATGCTCAAATCCATATACAATCATGTATTTAACTCAAAACTAACATAAAACACTTACCCCATGCTTGGTGTTTAAAATGGCACCTCAAAATTGCTCCAAAATTGGCTCCATTGGAAGAAATGGGTTGGAAATGAACCCAACCCCGATTTAAAAAACCTTACAGCCTCTAGCATTTTCGCACCTGCGGTCACACGGTCGCTTATGCGGTTTCGTAGGTGCATCCCTCTACCGCTCCTACGGTTTCTCACTAGGCTCCCATTTCCGCTTCTGCACCTCAACTACCGTAGGTGTGGTCCCGCTTCTATTGCTACATGACCACATCTACGGTCTATTCTCTTCTGGCCAAACATGTATATGCGCCTCTCCTTGCCGCTTCTGCGGCTCTGCACCTATGGCCAAAACCTCGCAGGTGCGGTTACACCAAATATCAGTTGCCTTAATTCTTCCTCAAATTCCAAAATTGATCCGTTAACCATCCGGAATCCACCTTAGGCCACTGGGACCCCAACTAATCATGCCAACCAGTCCCAAAACACATTATAGACTTGCTCGAGGCCTTAAATCATATCAAACAACGCTAAAATCATGAATCGACCTCCAATCCAAGCTTTATGAACTTTAGAACTTCAAATTTCTACATTCGATGTCAAAACCTGGCAATTCATGTCCGATTGACCTCAAATTTTGCACACAAGTCATATTTGACATTACGAACTTGCTCCAATTTCCGAAATCAAAATTTGACCCCGATATCAAAAAGTCCACTTTCGGTCAAACTTCTGAAAACCTTTAATTTTCTATCTTTAGCCAAACGACTCTAAAATGACCTACAAACCTTTAAATTCACTTCCGATCGCACTCCCAATGCCAAAATTACCATACGAAGCTATTCCCTAACTCAGAAACCCAAGCAGACATTGATAACACAGAAATGAAATTCAACCCAAATTTATGAAATTCCTCCCAAATGCTAACTTCCACAAATGGGTTCCAAAATGCATCCGGGTCATCCAAAACCTGATTTGGGCATACGACTAAGTTTGAATTCATCACACAAACCTACTGGAACCTTCAAATCCCGATTCTGAGGTTGTTTACTCTAAAATCCAACATGGGTCAATTCTTACAACTCAAAGCTTCCGAAAAGAGAATTCTCTTTCCAATTCAACTCCGAACTTCCTAAAATTCAATTCAGACCATGCGTGCAAGTCAAAATACCTGAAATGAAGCTTCTCTAAATGACCGGTCTGGTCGTTACATTCATTTGATTTGGTGCTAAATTTTTATTTCTAGGTATTATTTTGGCAATTTGATCGTGCGAGCAAGTTCATATGATGTTTTAAGAGTTGTGTGCATGTTTGGTTTGGAGACCCCAGGGCTCGGGTGAGTTTTGGATAGGCTACGGAGTGAAATTTGGACTTACGGATGTTGCTAGAGTTCCAGTTCTGTTGTTGGCCACTGATCTCGCATTTGCGAGATCAGAGTCCGCATTTGCGAGCATGACAGCTTCGCAATTGCGAGCTACTTATCACAAATGCGAAGAGTAGCTGGGCCAGGCAGTCCTCGCAATTGCGAGAAAGCTTCCATTTGCGCAATGAGTCTGGGGAGAGCATGATTACAAATGCGATCATTTCTGTTGCAATTATGAAGTGGGATGCTTACATTTGCAAAAAAAACTTCACATTTGAGAAGGCAGTGGAGGTGCAAAGGACTTCGCATGTGCAATAATCTCCTCGCATTTGCGAAGCTCAGGTCACAAATGCTACATCTACAGTTGTGTAAAAGTGACTTAGACGGGATTTTTCTCCTATTCTTCAAATTTTTAAAACGTGAAACACAATAGGTGATTTTCCAATGAACCTTTCTTTCCCAAATGTAAGTAATTCAAAACAAGTTTCTTTCAATCTTTCACTTTATTTTACAAGATTTCAACCTATAATATAAAGTTTTCATGGTGGAGTTGGGAATTTGTGGGTAGAAACTAGAGATTTCAAAAATTAGGGATTTAGACCTCAAATACAGATCAGATTCAAAAATTAAGTTTTGGTTCGAATTTGGGTTTTGGACAAAGCGAGCCCGGGTGTTGAATTTTGTTGACTTTTTCAATAATGGCCTAAATTGAATTCTTTATGATCGTGGGTGATTCCTGAGACTTATTTTGAATCGATTGGTTGGTAATTTGCTAGATATTATTGGTTCAGGCGATAGTTTAAAAAGCAAAGCCGTGGTTGAGCATTGAGTGGTCTTTGGAGCGAGGTTAGTGCTGTGTCTAACCTTGACTTGAGGGAATTAGGAACCTTCGGACTATTTGCTATGTGATTCTCATGTAAGCGGCATATATGTGAGGCAACGAGTATTTATACGCCGCCAAATTATTTGTTCTCCCTGATTTACCGCTTTTCCTTAATCATTTCCCTTCATGTCTTAACTGTTATATGCTCTATATGCTTTCCATGCTTCATTGCTACCTGTTAATCAATATATTCTCCCGTTAATGATATTAGCTCTTTTCATGATTTCACAAATCCCTACTATCTTCTTAACTTGACTTGTTTTCACCTTAAAATTTTAAATTGCTGGATCTGTGTAGGTTATATATTGAACGAGGTTCCCTTTTTGGTTCAGTTTTGTATTTATTGATTGTAAAGCCTTTGTAGCTTGAATTGTTGATTTGACTGTGTGTAGAGAGTGCTTAGTACGGATATGGTAGGATTGGGCTGCACGCTGCAGCAGGTATTATAAGGGTAGATTGATATGGCAGAATAAGGGTGAAATCATATTGGACGGTGGGATCGAGTTGGACACCGCAACAGGTGAATAGGGGTGGATTGATATGGTGAAATAAGGGTGAATTATGATAATTAATATGGATATATGGTGGGATCGGGTTGCGCGTAACAACAAATATGTATTAATTACTGTTATTGATATTTTTACGGTAGAATAAAAGAAGGTTATGTGTTGTCTGGTGGGATAGAGTTGCACGCTGCAACAACCTATATGTTTCCATTTCCTGAGCTGCGTTTTTCCCGATATTATTATTTGAACTGGTAAAGATTGGTAATTCTGGATGACACTGGTTTATTTCTTGAGGTTGTGGTTATCATTTTCTGCTGGTTGATTCAATTTTGTTCAATATTTCCATTATTCTGTCATTATTATCTACTGCATATAGTTTATAGTGTAGGTGATCCGCCTTAGCCTTATTACTACTTCGTCGAGGTTAGGCTCAGCACTTACCAGTATATGGGGTCGGTTGTACTGATATTGCACCCTACACACTCTGTAAATTTTGGAATCAGTCCTGGCGGCAGCTACTAGAGAGCTCGCATCGGGCAGCTTACGGAGACTTGAGGTATAGTTGTTCAGTGCCTGTAGCTCCTGAAGTCCCCTTCTTGTTCTAATTTAGTTGTGTACCTTCTTTTCAGACGGCTTCATGCTATTTCAGACCTTTATATGTATTATTCTAGCAGCCCGTGCACTTGTGACACCTGGTTCAGGGATTGTAATAGATGTTTGGTAGTTTTAGCTTCCGCATTAGTATTTCAGTTATTCCAGTTATTTCTTGTTGCTTAATTCAATTGTTACAAATGGATGATATGTTCTAACGTTGGCTTGTTAGCAAGTGAAATGTTAGGTGCCATCATGGTCCCGATTGGGGGAATTTCGGGTCTTGACAAGATGGAATCAAAGTGCTAGGTTACATAGGTCTCACGAGTCATAAGCAAACTTAGTAGAGTCTGGAGGATCGGTACGAAGACGTCTTTACTTATCTTTCAGTGGCTATAGAGTTAGTAACATTTTCATTTCTATTCTTCTCTACCATGCAATTTTATTATATCATTGCTGATAGAACCCTTCTATTTTGTTCTTTTGAAATGGCGAGAATACGCACCGCATCTTCAGCAGAGCACTAGCTCCAATGATAGGCAGAGGTCGAGGCCGAGGTCGTGCTAGAGGCCGAGGCATGGGCAGAGCTCAACCCGAACTCAAGAAGCAGCACTAGCGGTGGAGCCTCAAATAGAGTTTGACGAGGAGTTTCCAGCCAGACTGTGCCTGTCGGACCATCTCAGGTCCCAGAGGGATTCATCGCCACACTGATACTTGAGGATGCTTTGGTCCGTTTGGTGGGCCTCATGGAGAGTGTGGCACA
Organism: Nicotiana glauca; assembly: GCA_026770625.1. Classification (NCBI taxonomy): domain Eukaryota; kingdom Viridiplantae; phylum Streptophyta; class Magnoliopsida; order Solanales; family Solanaceae; genus Nicotiana; species Nicotiana glauca. The sequence continues at coordinate 19,575 of MU719572.1, forward strand.
GGTCGGCACATTTCCTGTAGCACCAGCCATCCCTCAGGATGGGGGAGGAGTACAGACTCTTGCTATTCACACTCCGGAGAAAATGGCTCCTCAATTTTAGACTCCAGCATCCCAGCTAGTTAGGGTAGTTCAGTCGGGTGTTGCCGCACAGGCCGGTGATGGATCGGTATGTCTGCTGAGGCTTTCTGGAGATTGGATTGGTTTATCGAGAATTTCCTAGTTCACTTCAGTGGTTCATCTTCAGAGGACCCCCATGACTATCTAGACAGTATCAATGAGGTGTTACGGAACATGGGGATCATGCAGACCAATGGGGTCGACTTTGTTACATTTTATTTGTCGGGTTCCGACAAGAAATGGTGGAGGAATTATATGTTGAACAGACCAGTTGGTTTACGTGCTCTTACTTGGGACCAGTTCTCTCAGTTATTTCTTTAGAAGTTCCTTTCTATCACTCACAAAAAGGACTATCGGAGGCAGTTAGAGCGTCTTTAATAGGGCTCCATGTCTGTCACTCAGTACGAGACTCCATTTGTGGATCTAGACCGTCATGTTATTCTTCTACTTCCTACAGAGAGAGAGAATGTGAGGAGTTTTATTGAGGGACTTGCTCAGCCTATCAGATTGCAGATTGTAGATGGCTAAGGAGACTGGGAGTGAAACTTCAATTCAGACAGCTGCCAATATTACCAGGCGAGTTGAGATGTATCTATCTTAGGGGAGTGGTCAGGGATCTGAGAAGAGACCTCGTCATTCTGGTGGGTTCAATGGTGCCTCATATGGAGGCAGGGGTACTTTCAGTAGAGGTCATCCTCCCAGGCCATATCAATTAGCGCTTCAGACATCCCATAGTGCTTCAACGAGTCGTGGTCATTATGTGCCTCATTCTGGGTAGCCAGCCTACATTGCATCGCTAGCTATTATCAATGCACCTCCTATTCATAGTTATTATCGTGGTCATCCGACCCATCCGGGTCAGTCTTTGTTTCAGCAGCCACAACACCAGGATAGATATTTTGTGTGGTGGTTTTGGGCATATCAGGAGGACTTGTAGAGCTTATTGGGCGGTACGCCACAACAGAGTTCTCGTGCCATGATTCCGGCACTGATTGCATCATCTCCCGCTCAGCCAGCTAAAGGTAGGATCCATAGACCCAGAGGTAGAGGTCAGACAGCCAAAGGTGGAGGTCAGGCTATTAGAGGTAGATGTCAGGCCGCTAGAGGTGGAGGCCATCCTAGAGATGTAGTTCAGAGCGGTGGGGCCCAGCCCTGATTTCCAACCAGGCCTAACGTTGAGTCATCTGAAGCAGTTATTATAGGTACAGTTTCAATTTGCAGTCAAGATGTCTCAGTTCTATTTAATCCGAGTTCTACTTATTCCTATGTGTCATCCTATTTTGCTTCATATCTGGTTGTGCCTCGTGATTCTCTAAGTTCTCCTGTGTATGTGTCCACACCTGTGGGAGATTTTATTGTTGTACATCGTGTCTATCGTTCATGTGTGGTTATCATTAGAGGTCTTGAGAATAGCGTAGATCATCTAATTCTTGATATGGTTGATTTTGATGTCATTTTGGGCATGGATTGGCTGTCACCTTAACATATTATATTGGATTGTCACGCCAAGATGGTGACCTTAGCCTTGCGGGGGTTGCCTTGAATAGAGCGGAGAGGGACTCATGGCCATTCCACTAACAGGGTTATCTTTTATGTGAAGGCTAGGCATATGGTCAAGAAGGGGTGTCTAGCTTATTTGTCTTATGACCGTGATTCTAATGCGGAGGTTCCCTCATGGATTTAGTACCGGTTGTTCGTGATTTCCCATAGGTGTTTCCTGCAGACCTGACAGGGATGCCAACCGACAGGGATATCGACTTCCGTATTGATTTGGCTCCGGGCAGTCAACCCATTTCTATTCTGCCATATCGTATGGCCCTACCATAAATGAAAGAATTTTGAAGGAGCAGTTGCAAGATGTCACGACCCAAAATCCATTAAAGGTCGTAATGGCACCGGACACCACTATCAAGCAAGCCAATACCAAATAACTAGTAATTTCTCGTTTTAATATTTCTGAAAATTATTTCTTTTATACATTAAAAAATAAATAATAAATTTCACTAAATAAATAATGATGTCTTTAACAAACTTGAACATTCAAATAATCACATAGTCATCCCAGAACCTGGTGTCACAAGTGCATGAGCAATTTCTAGGAAATAAAGTACAACACGATAATTGTCTGGAATACAATTGGAAATAAAAGAATTAGAATACTCTCAAAGAGACTCTGCTAGATGCAGGTCGTCTCGAGAGATACAACTCCTTTAAGTCTCCATGTCAACGATGTCGCTGCACCCAACGCGGCCACTAGACGTACATGTGCATCTGCAACAAAAATGCACAGGAAGTGTAGTATGAGTACGAAACAACGTGTACCTAGTAAGTATCCCGACTAATCTCGAAGAAATTGAGACGAGAGGTCGACTTCAACACTTACTAGTGGTCCAATAATAATATACCAATAACATAGTAAAATGAGGATTTTTATATAAACGGTTGTAACTCAATGGCATGCAGCGAGCAGGCAATTCGTTTATTAATAGGGAATTTCCAAATTTATTTTCATCATTTATTCATTTATCTCAGGCTAAGGAGGCAATATCTTCATTTATAAATTTGCAAGTCAAGCAATAGAAGCATGCGCAAATCATGCCGAGGTCGTACGGCCCAATCCGACAAATAATTAAATTGTGCATTGCCAAAGGGTCGAATGGCACGAACCATAGATGCATCTATTTAATCTACATAGGCGTTCAGCCCGTTCCACATTAGATAAACTCATTCAAACAGTCAATCAAGAATTCATCAAGGAGCAATTATCCACGAAAAGGAAATTTCTCTTTTAAAAGTCAAGAAACGATTTCTAGTCTTTTAGAAATTCATTTAAATGTTCGATATGTTTTAAGCATTTTAAATTGACAAGAAGATTGCAAATATTACAAGTAAAGCATGCTTGTGTGTCCTAGTCTACCTAGACTTAAGTATAATAGTAGTTACGCATGGACTCTAGTCACCTCGTGCACACATAGCCCCCATAAATAGAAGCACATATCCAATTAATTCACCTATAGGGACAATTTCCTCTTATAAGGTTAGAAAGAAAACTCACCTTGCTCCGAAGTTTCATAATCGGCATTCCACGCCCTTCCGAAGACTCAAATCGATTCACAACGCTCCAAAACTAGCCAATAATTATGCAAACTCATTAATATATGCTCAATTACTCATAATAATCACATTTATAACAATTTCTAACTCCGATCGAAAAGTTCACAAAATCTACCTCTGGCACACGTGCCCGGATTCCGAAATTTTTTGAGGATAAAGTTTACCCATAACCTCACTAACGCAAATATATCATTTATTCTCAATTTCATGCCCAAATTCATGGTCACGATCCAAAAATGCCAAATCTAAGGTTTCCTACCAAGCCTCACAATTTCCCATTAATTTCCATGTTCAAATCTGTATACATTCATGTATTTAACTCAAAACTAGTATGAATCACTTACCCCATGCTTGGTGATTACCGTGGCACTCCCAAGTTGCTCCAAAATCGGCTCCCATGGAGGAATGAAAATGAGCCAAACCCTCGTTTTTAAAAGAACACACTCCCTCTAGACTTTTTGCACCTACAGAACCCACTACCGCTTCTGCGGTCTTTCACGAGGCTCCTCACTCCGCTTCTGCGCTTCTCCTTCTGCAGGTGCGGTCCCACTTCTGTGGCAAGATGACCGCATCTGGGGTGCCAGCCTAGCCCAGTCCATTTTCGCTTTTGCCATACCAAGGCCACTTCTATGGCTCCGCACCTGCGGCCCAAGCCTTTCAGGTGCGGTAACACCAGAAGACAGCTGCTTCATTTCTTCCAACGTCACTGCATGAGGTACAATTACTACGACATCAATAACCCTTCCTGAGCCCCTCATTCACCAAATGTACTAGTTCGCTCACTCTTTATGTACATTAACTAAATATGTGACAATATCTTCCAATTCAAAGTTATATTGTATCCTTCTTCGCATCAAACAACTCTCTTTCTGTTACATCCAATCCCCTGCTGTATAATAGCCAATATTTCAAATTAATCCTGTAGACCTAATCACCGTCCACTAAAATTCCCAAATCACTCTTAACTTTTCCTCAAAGTGTTTAATTATCCTGCCACTAAACTCATATACTACTCTGCCACTCTCCCACTTTGATCAATCTCACTCCCTTAAGAAACTACTCGACTTTCACTTCTTACACCTGACCTTCTAGAAATTTAACCAATGCCTGACACCTCCCGCTTGTCCTTCCTCGCCCTTTGTTGTCCAGTCGTCGTCTTAGATCAATATCTATCTGTGTAGCACTTGAACTGATAGATCGCTACTAACTTCAACCCTTTCTGAAGATCCTCCTTCTTGAGACGCCAACATTAGAAATACCCATTCAATCCTGATCCACCGCACCCCGCGATCTCTGACAGCCGCTTCTCCAATACTATCTCATAATATCCTGCCGTAAAGATAAATTGTAGAAGATCATAACACCTGTGAACTTAACACATTCAATCGAGGACGACAACACTACATCGCAGATAAAAGTTCCACCACACTTGAAAACACCAAGTCTCGTTACCCTATCAACCCAAACCTGAACATTTATAGTCCGATTGTCTTTCCTTCACCGAAAATAAAATACCAAATCTCTGAATCGTGCTCTGAGTAAACCTCCTTTCAAGGCATTCATTTCCTTCGAAACATAGGCAAGTATCCTACCATCACATCAATATTGCGCGATAATTGTTCATAAGAATCATAGAAACATGTGCATAGCCTTAAAGCTCTCAAAAGTAAAGCTACTGAGCTGAAACGACAGAATACCCTTCCGCATGGCGACGACAATAGCCCAAACAACTACGCAAGGAGAAACATCCCGCACCTTATTTGTAGTACCATTAAAATTCCTTGATTCCCGATTTAGACCCACCATTGACGTCGCATGAGATTGAAAGGGGAAGGAAATAAAATCATAAGCCACAAAGAAATCAAACCGCATAATGAGGAATCAAGAAGGGAAGTGCTCGTAATAGCCCTGTAGCCTCTCGAAGATAAGTACAGACGTTTCCATACCGATCTGCAAGACTTTACTAGACTCGCCCATGACTCGTGAGACCTAAGGGAACCTCGTTCTCTGATACCATATTGTCACGACCAAAATTCCACTAAAGATCATGATTGCGTTGGACACCACTATCAGGCAAGCCAACACCAAATAACTAGTAATTTTTCATTTAAGTATTTCTAAAATTATTTCTTTTATACATTAAAACAATAAATAATAAATTTCACTGAATAAATAATGATGTCTTTAACAAACTTGAATATTGAATAATTGCGTAGTCATCCCAAAACCTGGTGTCACAAGTGCATAAACAATTTCGAGGAAATAAAGTACAATATGATAACTGTCCAGAATATAATTTGATAGAAAAGAATTACAATACTCTGAAAGAGACTCTGTTGGTTGCGGGTTATCTCGAGAGATGTATCTCACCTAAGACTCCGTGTCAACCATGTCATTGCGCCTAACGAAGCCACTAGACGTATATGTCCCTGTGCAACAAAAATGAACAGCAAGTGTAGTATGAGTACGAAATAATGTGTACCCAACAAGTATCCCGTCTAATCTCGAAGAAGTTGAGATGAGAGTTCGACTTCGACACTTACTAGTGGTCCAATAATAATATACCAATAATATAGTAAATCGAGTATTTTTATATAAACGGTAGTAACTCAATAGCATGAAGCAAGTAAATAATTCTTTTATTAATAGGGAATTCACAAATTTATTTTCATCATTTATTCATTTATCTAAAGCCAAGGAGGAAATATCTTCTTTTATAAATTTGCAAGTCAACCAGTACAAGCATGCACAAATTATGCCGAGGTTGTACGGACTGATCCAACAAATATTTAAATTGTGCACTGCCAGAGGGTCGAATGGCGCAAACCATAGATGGATCTATTTAATCTACCGAGGCGTTCGGCCCATTCAACAATAGATAAACGCATTCAAACAGTCAATCAAGAATTCATCAAGGAGCACTTATCCAAGAAACGGCAATTTCTCTTTTAAATGTCAAGAAATGATTTCTAGTATTTTAGAAATTTATTTACACGTTCGATATGTTTTAAGCATTTTAAATTGACAAAAAGATTGCAAATATTACAAGTAAAGCGTGCTTGTGTGTCCTAGTCTACCTGGACTTAAGTATAATAGTAGTTACGCATGGACTCTAGTCACCTCGTGCATACGTAGCCCCCACAAATAGAAGCACATATCTAATTAATTCACCTATGGGGGACAATTCCCTCTTACAAGGTTAAAAGGAGAATTACGTTGCTCCGAAGTTCCATAACCGGCATTCCACACCCTTCTGAAGACTCAAATCAATCCACAACGCTCCAAAACTAGCCAATAATTATGCAAACCAATTAAAATATGCTCAATTACTCTAATAATCCAATTTATAACAATTTCTAGACCCGATCGAAAATTTAACAAAATTTCCCTCAAGCCCACGTGCCTGGATTCCGAAATTTTTGAAGTTAAAGTTAACCCATAACCTCAAAAACTCAAATATATCATTTATTCTAAATTGCATACCCAAATTCGTGGTAAGAATCCAAAAATTCCAAATCTTAGTTTCATACCAAAACCCATAATTTCCCACTACTTTCTATGTTCAAATCCATATATATTCATGTATTTAACTCAAAACTAGTATGCGTCACTTACCTCGGGCTTGGTGATGAAAGTTGCACTCCCAAGTTGCTCCAAAATCGACTCCCGTGGAGGAAATATGGTGAAAATGAGCCAAACCCTCATTTTTAAAATAACACACTACCTCCAGCCTTTTTGCACCTGTGGTCACTTGACCGCTTCTGCAGTCCCGCAGGTGCAGCCTCACGATCGCTTCTACGGTCTTTCACCAGGCCCCTCACTCCGCTTCTGTGCTTTTTCATCCGCAAGTGTTGTCCTGCTTCTGCAGCAAGATGACCGCATATGCGGTCCCTGCCTAGCCCAGTCCATTTCCGCTTCGGTGATACCAAGGCCGCTTCTGCGGCTACACACCTGCGGCCCAAGCCTCGCATGTGCGGCTGCACCAAAAGGCAGCTGCTTCATTACTTCTTTAAATTCTAAATTTGATCTGTTAACCATTCGGAATCCACCCGAGTCCCCGAGACCCCGACCAACCATACCATCTAGTCCCATACTATAATGCGGACCTGCTCGAGGCCTCAAATAGCATCAAACAATGCTAAAATCGTGAATCACACTCCATTTCAAACTTGATGAACTTTGTACTTCTTCATTTGATGCCGAAACCTATCAAATAATATCCAATTGACCTTAAATTTTGCACACAAGTAATATTCAACATTACAGACCTACTCCAACTTTCAGAATCAGAATCCGACCCCTATATCAAAAATTCCACTTCCAGTCAAACTTCTCAAAAACTTTCAAATTTTTTACCTTCACCAAATTAATCCAAAATGACCTACTGACCTCCATATCGACTTCGATCGCACTCCCAATGTCAAAATCACCATGCAAAGCTATTCCTACACTTGGAATCCGAAATGAAAATCAATAACACTGAAATGCACTCCAAAAACTTATGAAATTTTTTCAAAATACTAACTTCTTCAATAGGTGTTGAAACGCTCCCGGTTCATCCAAAACTCGATCCGTACATATGTCCAAGTCCAATATCATCATACAAACCTGTTGGAACCTTCAAATCCTAATTCTGAGGTTGTTTACTCAGAAATCAAACCTTACTCAATTCTTTCAATTTAAAGCTTCCGAAATAAGGGTTTTCTATCCAATAAATTCCAAACTTCTCAAAATTCAATTCCGACCATGCATACAAGTCATAGTACCTGAACTGAATCTGCTTATGGCCTCAAACTGCCGAACAATGCGCTAGAGCTGAAAACAATCGGTTGGATCGTTACACAAGATTTCCTTGATAAGGGCTTTATTAGACCTAGTGTCTCGCCCTGGGGTGCACCCGTGTTGTTTGTGAAGAATAAGGATGGATCGATTTGAATGTGCATAGATTATCGGCAGTTGAACAAGGTCACCATTAAGAACAAGTATCCATTGCCAAGTATTGACGACTTGGTTAATCAGCTTCATGGTGCCAAGGTATTTTCAAAGATTGATTTGAGGTCTGGCTACCTTCAGTTGAGGATTAGGGCATTTTATATCCCTAAGACAATTTTTTGGACATGGTATGGGCATTATGAGTTTGATGTCATTTGGGATGACAAATGTCCCAGCAACATTTGTGGATTTGATGAATCGGGTGTTCAAGCCCTATTTGGACGCATTTGTGATTATGTTTATCGATGATATTTTGATCTACTCTAGCAGCCGAGAGGAGCATGAGCATCACCTTCGGATCGTTCTTCAGACTTTGAGAGACAGCCAATTATATGCCAAGTTTTCAAAATACAATTTTTGGTTGAGCTCAGTTGCTTTCTTGGGTCACATTTTATTGGCAAAGGGCATTCAGGTGGATCCTAAGAAGATTGAGGCAGTTCAGAACTAGCCTAGACCCACATCAGCTACAGATATCCGGAGTTTATTAGGATTTTTGGGCTATTATAGTCAGTTTATGGAAGGGTTTTCATCTATAGCAGTCTTGTTGACCAGGTTGACCCAAAAGGGTTCCCCATTCAGATGGTCGGACGAGTGTGAGGTAAGCTTTTATAAGATCAAGACTCCTTTGACTAAAGCGCCAGTGTTGATTTTTCCCACAGGTTTAGGATCTTATACGGTGTATTGTGATGCATCTCGTATTGGACTTGGTGCTGTATTGATGCAGAATGGTAAGGTGATTACATATGCGTCGTAGCAACTGAAGGTTCACGAGATGAATTACCATGTTCATGACTTAGAGTTGGCAGCCATTATTCACGCGCTGAAGATTTGGAGGCATTATCTTTACGGCGTGTCGTGTGGGGTGTTCACGGATCATCAGAGTTTGCAGTATTTGTTTAAGCAAAAGGAGCTCAATTGAGGTAGAGAATGTGGTTGGAACTATTGAAAGACTGTGATATCACCATCTTTTATCATCCCGGGAAGGCCAATGTGGTGGTCGATGATTTGAGTAGGAAGTTAGAGAGTATGGTCAGCCTTGCGTTCATTCCAGTCGGTGAGAGACCACTTGCATTAGATGTTTAGGCCTTGGCCAATCAGTTCGCGAGGTTGGATATTTCTGAGACCAATTTTGTTCTAGCTTGCATCGTTGCTCAGTCTTCATTGTTTGAGCGCATCAAGGAACAATAATATAATGACCCTCATTCTCTTGTCCATAGGGACACAGTGCGGCACGGAGATGCCAAGCAAGTTACAGTTGGAGATGATGGAGTTTTGAGGATGCACGGTTGTGTTTGTGTGCTTAATGTGGATGGACTCCGTGAGTTGATTCTAAAGGAGTCCTACATTTCCCGGTATTCTATTCAACCGGGCATCGCCAAGATGTATCAAGATTTGTGAAAGCATTATTGGTGGAGGAGGATGAACAAGGATATATTTGCATATGTAACTCTGTGTCCAAATTGTCAGCAAGTAAAGTATGAGCATCAGAGACTTGGTGATTTGCTTCAGAAGATAGAGATTCTTGAGTGGAAGTGGGAGTGTATCACTATGGATTTTGTTGTTGGAATCCCACGGACTCAGAGGAAGTTCGATGCGGTTTGGGATACTGTGGATCGGCTTACCAAGTCAGCGCATTTCATTCATGTGGCAGTTACCTATTCTTCAGAGTGGTTGGCAGATATTTATATCTGCGAGATCGTTCATCTTCACGGTACGCCCGTCTCTATCATTTCTAATCGAGGTAAGCAGTTTGCCTCACATTTCTAGAGGATAGTGCAGCGTGAGTTGGTCGCGCAGGTTGAGCTGCGCACAACATTTCATCCTCAGACGGACAGACAATCTGAGCGCACTATTTAGATTTTGGAGGATATGTTTCGAGCTTGTGTTATTAACTTTGGAGGTTCATGAGATCAGTTCTTTCCACTTGCGGAGTTTGCCTACAATAACAGCTATCAGTCGAGCATCCAGATGGCTCCCTGTAAGGCATTACATGGTAGACTATGTCAATTGCTAATTGGGTGATTTGAGCCGGGAGGCTCGGTTATTGGGTACATATTTGGTACAGGATGCCTTGGATAAGGTTAAGATAATTCAGGATAGACTTCGCATAGCTCAGTCCAGGCAGAAGAGTTATGCCAACCGTACGGTTTGATATATTTCATTCATGGTCGAAGAGAGAGTATTACTCTGTGTGTCACCTATGAAGGGTGCAATGAGGTTTGGGGAGAAGGTCAAGTTGAGCCCTAGGTACATCGGCCATTTTGAGATTCTTGAGAGAGTGGGAGAGGTGGCTACAGACTTGCGTTGCCACCTAGTTTATTAGCAGTTCATCCAGTGTTCAATGTGTCAATGCTACGGAAGTATCACGGTGATCCATCCCACGTGTTAGATTTCAGCTATGTCCAATTGGACAAGGATTTGTCCTACGAGGAGGAGTCGGTAGCTATTCTAGCCCGGCAGGGTTCGTTAGTTGAGATTGAAGAGTTATCCTTCAATTTGATTGCAGTAGAGAGGTCAGCCTGTCAAGGTAGATACCTGGGAGTCCAAGTCCGATATGCAGAGTAGATATCCATGCCTTTTTCCCAGCTCGGGTATTTTTCTATGTCCGTTCGAGGACAAACGGTTGTTTTAAAGGTGAAGAATGTAATGACCCGAAAGGTCATCTTGTATTTTAGAACTCAATTCTATGCTTTTAAGCCTTGAAAATCTCATTTTTACGCTCCTCGATTTGCGTACATAGTTCAGGCATGTTTCCGAAAAAGCCTTTATGTCAAAAGTTGATGAAAATAAAAAAAAAATTCCATAAAACTTCATTTGAGTTGACTTCGGTCAACATTTATGATAAACGGGCCTGAATTTGTAATTTGATGGTTTCGGTGGTTCTATATCGTGATTTGGGACTTGGGAGTTTGTCCGGAATCGAAATCATAAGTCCCAAGCCCGAGTTATCGAACTTTGTAGAAATTTAAAAGTTAAAGGCTTAATGAAATGGAGGTATTTGACCAAGGTTTGACTTTTTGGATATCAGTTCTGTATTTTAGTTTCGAAACCCAGTATAGATCCAATACCATATTTATGACTTGTTTGTGAAATTTGGTGAGAAGCGGAGTTGGTATGATGTTATTCGGACGTCTGATTGAAAAAATAAAAATTTTAAAGTGTTCTTGACAATCTCATTTGATTTGGCGCTAAATTTGTAGTTGCAGGTGTTATTTTGATGATTTGATCCCGCGAACAAGTTCGTATGATGCTTTAAGACTCATGTGCATGTTTGGTTTGGAGCCTCAAAGGCTCGGGTGAGTTTTGGATAGGCTACGGAACGAAATTTGGACTTAGAGATGTTGCCAGTGTTCCAGTTCTGGTGTTGGCCTCTAATCTCACATTTGCGAGATCAGAGTTCGCATTTGCGAGAATGACATCTTCGCAATTGCGATCTACTCATCGCAAATGTGAAGAGTAGTTAGGCCTGGAATTCCTCGCAATTGCGATAAAAGCGAGTCTGGGGAGGGCATGGTTGCAAATACGATCATTTCTGTCGCAATTACGAAGTGGGATGTTTGCATTTGCAAACAAACCTTCGCATTTGCAAAGGCATCAGATGTGCGAAGGATTTCGCATTTGCGATAGTCCCATCGAATTTGCGAGCCTCGCATTTGCGAAGCTCGGGTCACAAATGCGACATCTACAGTTGTGTAAAAGTGACTTAGACGTGATTTTTCTCCCATTCTTCAAATTTTCAAAACTTAAATCACAAGAGGTGATTTTCCAAAGAACTTTTCTTTCTCAAGTCATAGGTAAGTGATTTAAAGCTAGTTTCTTTCACTTTATTTTACAAGATTTCAACCTAGAATCTAAGGTTTTCATGATGGAATTGGGGATTTTTGGATAGAAACTAGAGATTTCGAAAATTGGGGATATAGATCTCAAATTGAGATTGGATTCCAAAACTAATTATATATCCGGGTTCGGAAGAAATGGGTAATCGGGTTTTGGTTTGGGGTTCGGATCAAGCAAGCCCGGGTGTTGACTTTTGTTGACTTTTTCAATAATGGCCTAAATTGAATTCTTTATGTTCGTGGGTGATTCCTAAGGCTTATTTTGAATTGTTTGGTTGGTAATTTGCTAGATATTATTGGTTTAGAGGCTACTTTGAAAGGCAAAGCCGTGGTTGAGCTTTGAGTGATATTTGGAGCGTGTCTAACATTGACTTGAGAGAATAGGTACCCTCGGACTATTTGCTATGTGATTCTCATGTGAGCGCATCTGATATGATGAGTGCTTATATGCCGCCAAATTATCTGTTCTCCCTGATATACCGTTTTTCCTTAATCGTTTCCCTTCCTATCTTAACTGTTATATGCTCTACGTGTTTTCCATGTTTAACTGCTACCTGTTAATCAATATCTTGTCCCGTTAATGATGTTAACTCTTTTCATAATTTCATGAATCCCTGTTATTTGCTTAACTTTACTTGTTTCACTTTAAAAATTTTAAATTGCTAGATTGGTCTTGCTGTGTAGTACTATATGTGTAGATTTTATATTGAACGAGGCTCCATTTGTGGTTCTGTTTGGTATTTATTGATCGTAAAGGCTTTGTAGTTTAAACTATTGATTTGACTATGTACATAGAGTATTTGGTACGAATATGGTGGATCGGGCTGCACGCCGCAGCAAGTGTAATAAAGGTGGATTGATATGGTGGAATAAAGGTGAAATCATATTGTACTGTGGGATCGGGTTGCACGCTGCAACAGGTGAAATAAGGGTGGACTGATATGGTGGAATAAGGGTGAATTATGATAATTGATATGGATATATGATGGGATCGGGTTGCGCGCCACAACAAATCTATATTGTTACATTTATTGATATTGTTACGGTAGAATAAGGGAGGATTATGTATTGTCTAGTGGGATCGGATTGCGCGTCGCAACAACCTATATGTTTCCATTTCCTAAGATGCGTTGTTTCCCGATATTATTATTTGAACTGGTAAAGATTGATAATTCTGGACGACACTAATTTATTTTTCGAGGTTGTGGTTATCATTTTCTGTTGGCTGATTAATCTATGTTCAGTATTTCCATTATTATGTCATTATTATATACTGCGTACAAGTTGTAGTGTAGGTGACCCGCCTTAGCCTTATCACTATTTCGTTGAGGATAGGCTCGGCACTTACCAGTACATGGGGTCGGTAGTACTGATATTGCACTCTGGACACTGTGCAAATTTTGGAGTCGGCCCCGGTGGTGGCTACTAGAAAGCTCGGATCGGACAGCTTACGGAGACTTGAGGTACAGCTGCTCAGCCCTCGTAGCTCCTGAAGTCCCCTTCTTGTTCTTATTTAGTTGTGTATCTTCTTTTCATACAGTTTTATGTTATTACAGACCTTTGTATGTATTATTCTAGCAGCTCATGCACTTGTGACACCAATTTCAGGGATTGTGACACACGTTTGGTAATTTTAGCTCCCGCATTAATATTTCAGTTATTCCAGTTATTTCTCGTTGGTTAATTCAATTGTTACAAATGGATAATATGTTCTAACGTTGGCTTGCATAGCAAGTGAACTGTTAGGAGTCATCACGAACCCGAAGGGGGAAATTCTGAGTCGTGACACATGTATAATTGACTCAGCCGATTTCTTGTTATCTTGTTGTTATTTGTCTTGTTTCATATTACTATTTTTGTTTATGGTTTATACGCTATTATTTTTTTTTTCAATAATATTGTGACCATTTTTTCCTGAGCCGAGGATCTATTGAAAACAGTCTCAGTGCCTTCATAAGATAGAGGTAAGGCTACATATATACTACTCTCCAATTATGGAATCATGTTGAGTTTATTGTTGTTGTAGTATTACAATTTCCAAGAAATTTGTTTCTCCTATCTGTTGATCTACGTTACTAGAAATTAAAGCTCTATATTACCAATAGATAATTTTCCCCAATAAGCCTCACTAACTATTCCACCAAACTCTAGAAAAATTCAAAACACCAAATACAATCAAGACATGTAAACTTTGGAAACTAACCATTTAGCAAATAAAATAATTAATAATCCCAGTAGATACAATATTCTCTGAATAGGTATTTTATAGTACTATTTCAGGTATACTTGTCTTTTCTCCGATCACTATATTGTTTTTTTATTTTTCTTTCTATAGACCGTGCTTTGACCTTCGACGTTTGACATTTCGGAGGCATCACGTGCTCATCTACCTCATAACCTGCTCTTAGGTATATAAAACGATGCATCCAAATATTTAGACAACATACTTTCATTAATTTGATACTAGAATATTAACGTGTGAGTGTTCTCAGTAATTAGTTTCTATAAGGTTTTAAAGTCAGATTTTTAAAAGAAATTAAGAATCCATGGCAGCTTGTGTAATTGGCGGCACTGGTTTTATGGCATCTTTGCTTGTCAAGCTTTTGCTTGAGAAAGGGTACACTGTTAATACAACAGTCCGGGATTCGGGTTAGTTTTTAGGTTAACATATAAACACTGACAGCGTAAAAAATATTTATTCTATCAATATATTTATCTTGTTCTAACAGGTTGTCTGCCTTATATTTTAGAAAATTAGTCCAACTTATGATCAGAGTTACCTATATTTATTTTTCCAATGATCCTACTGTTTAATTTCTTATAGGAAATCAAAAGAAGATGTCTCACCTCTTAGCATTACATAGTTTGGGAAAATTGAGAATTTTCCAAGCTGACTTAACTGATGAAACAAGCTTTGATGCACCTATTGCTGGCTGTGACATTGTCTTCCATGTTGCAACACCAATTAATTTTGCCTCTCAAGATGCAGAGGTATAAAATGATACCAAGTACTCTTAAGCTTTCAATAACATCTAATCCTCATAGGTAGATTGAGGGCCGGTTCTGTAGGTTCAACTGAACCAGTTGCTTTAGGTTCGAACATTCAAATGTATGCATATAATAAGACCGTCTCCATTCTAAACACATATATTATAAAATGTTGATTCGTCTATGTTAATTGTCGTTCCCTTTTTATGGTAGAATGATATGATCAAACCAGCAA
Organism: Nicotiana glauca; assembly: GCA_026770625.1. Taxonomy (NCBI): domain Eukaryota; kingdom Viridiplantae; phylum Streptophyta; class Magnoliopsida; order Solanales; family Solanaceae; genus Nicotiana; species Nicotiana glauca. The sequence goes on from MU719572.1 coordinate 34,857, forward strand.
TACAAGGAGTTCTCAATGTTCTAAAAGCCTGTGCTAAATCAAATACAGTTAAGCGTGTTATCTTGACCTCATCAGCTGCAGCTGTGACTATCAACCAGCTTCATGGCACTGGCCTCGTCATGGACGAGTCTAATTGGACGGACGTTGAGTTTTTGACTTCCACAAAACCACCCACCTGGGTAATTTCTCAATATAATTATTAATGTTGTATGTGATTAACTGATTAATTACCTTATGTGAAAGTTATGACATGAATTGTGTAACCACTTCCTTTATGAGGTTAATTTTTTTACTTAAATATGTCCTCAACATTAACCTTACGTGCGAGCCTGATACTTTTTGTTACCGGTCAAGCACATAGAAATTGTTCTTTGAATCTAGAACCTCTATCAACTATGTTACCATATTGAATGCCCACGACAAAAAGTTAAACCATCGAATAGTGTAGACTTTTATTTACTTAATTATATCCTTTAACATAATGGGTTATGGAAGATCTACATGAATTGGAAAATGGTTAAAAGTTCTTTTTCTACTATGCAGGGATACCCGGTCTCTAAAACATTAGCTGAAAAGGAAGCTTGGAAATTTGCTGAGAACAATATTAAACTAATCACTGTAATTCCATCTCTCATGACTGGTCCTTACCTTACTCCAGAAATACCAAGCAGTGTTAATCTTGCCATGTCCTTGATCACAGGTCTCAATATACTCTATATATATATATATATATATATATATATATATATATATATATAAAATGTCATTCTGAATTGAATTTTCTAAGTAAAATTGCAAATGAATATAGCTCAGAGAATCTGACCTTAAATCTGCAATTTTTTGATAGGGAATGAATTCCTTATAAGTAACCTGAAGGGTATGCAGATGTTATCAGGTTCAATATCTATTACACATGTAGAGGATGTTTGTCGCGCCCATATTTTTGTTGCTGAGAAAGAATCAGCTTCTGGACGATACATTTGTTCTGCCATCAACACCAGTGTTCTGGAGCTAGCAAATTTCTTGAAGAAAAGATATCCAACTTCGGATGTTCCTACAGAGTAAGTAATGTTACAAATATTAACCAACAATTGTTCACATTTGGGATGATATATATGTAACTTTTCAAGAACAAATGCAAATGTTTCCTTGTAAAATTACGCATCCTATTCACTTTTTGTTAGAATTACCAGTAACAGCGTATATGTGCATCAAAGATCACGGTCTAGAGACAACGACATGTAACTATTTAGCAAACTATAGGAGTAGAGGAGCAGGGATTTGGATATGTATAGATCGAACTATTGGAAGAAAATAGAAAAGGACGACTGAGTGGGAGCAAAGAAACTAGCGGACTTTTTTGCTATATTCCATTTTATATTCATAGACAGCATTATCTTTATGGCTTAAAACTTTGGATACTGACATATATCTGATTGATCTATTGCAGTTTCGGGGATTTCCCATCCAAGGCCAAGTTGATCATCTCGTCAGAAAAGCTCATCAAAGAGGGATTCAATTTTAAGTATGGGATTGAAGAGATTTATGATCAGTGTTTTGCTTGTTTTAAAGATAAGGGGTTACTAAAGAACTGAATAGTTCAGTTAATATTGGGCCAAAGAGCGGCACTCTTCTGTTAGCATTTGCTTTGAAGAAACAAGATTGCATGTGATACATAAGGAATATTTTATAAATAAAATAACTCTAGTTGCTGTTCTGTCATCTCAAACAATCATTCAAGAATTGCTGTTTTAAGTGGTAAACCTACTCTGCAACGAATTTTCAGGGACTAAACATGATTTATATAACAGGAAACTATTTTTTGAACGATTCTCTTCTTGTGCTAGTGTCAAATGTCCATTTAGTACTAATTCTTTGAAAAGAATATGAGAAATAATTGAAATAGCGTTCACTAATTTTAATCAAAAAATCTTCCTTGCTTGATAATTGATAAATGAATAAGAACCCTTTGTAACTTAACATAGAAGGTGAACTTGTATAGCCACACATAATAATGAGTCACGCTAGAAATGCGGCTATACTATAGAGTATTATTGCATTTCGATGTCCACAAGTCTGCATTTGTCTGATAAAATAGAGCCTTAGTTGATATTTGAATTGACCCTAAATTACCTCATTAATCTGGTACATGATGGCGAAATCCTAAATGGCAATAAAATCACTAGTAAAATATGATATTGAAAGATTTAATTCAAACCTAATATAAAAAGATTCAATTCCAATTCAAAATGTGCATACAGCTTTCAAGTTAAGGAGGAACTATTTAGCACCTATTTTATATTTTGAAATTCCATTGGCAGCGTAAACTAGATCCAGTTCATCAGAACTTCCCCAAGGAGCAATAGATTCGATTCAAGAGCAAAACCATCTAATCATTTTGATACTGACACTTTTTTCTTAACCGTGAAATCCTCAAGGGTCAGTGTCGCACAGTTCAAAACTTGGTGAACAACGGGCTCACATCCTTTATCCTTTTCCACTTAAACTCTAGGCTTTTATCTGCGACAGGATTTGAACCCATGATAGGAACCTACCACATATCACATGTTGCACTCTTACCACTACACTAAAGTCTGGGAACATTTTGATACTGACACAGTGACACTAGTCAAATTAGGTTTAATTAATCAGAAACAGAAGCAACATATTTTCTGCTAATGACTATCTGAGTGCACTCATCCTCAGGTACAGGATTCTTGCACTTTCTTGCTGGAAATCGACTTCCTTTATTTGTTGTTTAGTATCATATTATACTAAAAGAATAACATAGTGAGCAACGCTTCCTAGTGCATATTTTCGGGAAGAGATTAGATATTGAGAACTTCCTCCCCTGTATCCTTATAAGTTTTGAGGCCTTGACATGACTCTTGCACATAATGTAGCAAACTTGCACCTTACTTTCATGACACCTTTATTAGTTATTAAAATTTATCACAAAAACAAAACCATTATAAATTGTTATGCGGTTGACAGTAAGTAGGCCAAAAAATGTTCCATTAACCAAAGAGTACTCTGCTTCTAGTATTTGAAATGGCACAAGAGGGAAAGAGATTAGATCTTTGGTGACGCTAAACTTGAGATAAATCATAGCACGTTAAAGGAAAATTGAAAGGAATTTTAACAACAAAGACGCAAATACCATTTTCTTTTGTTGTTGATACCTGTGTGCAATAGTATATTGTGTTAAGGGTATTAATAGATCACCTATACCGTTAGTGCAACTCTCTCTGATCATTTCCTTACATGTACCTTTTTTTTTTTCCTTTTTCTGAGAAGGTAACATAGTTTATACTACCTCCGTTTCAATTTATGTGAACCTATTTCCTTTTTGGTCCGTGCCAAAAAGAATGACCCCTTTCCTTATTTGGAAACAATTTAACTTTATGCAATGATTTATAGCCACACAAAATATATGTGCCTCATTTTACACCACAAGTTCAAAAGTCTTCTCTCTTTTCTTAAACTCCGTGCCCAGTCAAATGGATTCACATAAATTGAAACGGAGGGAGTAGTATATAAGATACATTTTCTTACATGTCCATAAGAACTTCTTTTATATATATGTCCATCCTTATGAGACTACACTAAAAGTAGCTTGAACAATTCACGTCCATATCTGAGAAAAAGTTCTAGTTGCCAGATCGTTATAGGCATGGAATATCCTTGCTATAGAGTAAAATGTGCCCATCCTAGGATATCAATCACAACACACAGGTAATCAGTTTACCCATTTTTGAATCATTAATCACAATCAGTATGTAACCATCTCCAAGCAGATTATGAAATCTATGGGTTAATTTTTCCAGGGTTCTCGTAGTACAGGAGAAATGCATCTATATTATGTCATACTCATTTATGTTGCTATTGGAGGAAGGCTATAGATACTTATTGGTCTAAAATTTATGGCGTCTGATCAGTGAATCCGAGCAACTCCGAAGAAGCTCACACTTAAAACAGCAAGGTGCAATGCAATACATGTGATAGGCAGTTGCTTCTACAAATCTGACATTAAAAGATGACACATTGACAAAAAGGAGAAAAGAAATAGTCTTTTGGTTTCTGCAAATTTACTTTGCAAAAACTTTTCCACAATTCATTTGATTTATATTTTCTTCTTCAATTATCAATGATAACATTTTCTCCTTCTTCTGGGTCCTCTTTTCTGCTACTTATACGTCTTTTCTTCTCTGTTTCCGGTTTTTTTTTCCTTTTATAGTATGCTCTTTATTTCGTATTCTATTCCCTAAATCATGATTTATAGGCGGAATATTTGGAAAATAAAGAATGACTCTACTACTCTAGCAATGGCTGATTGTTGAGAAATGATTCTTGAAGAAAGGCTTATAATGAGCACAATTAATAATGCTATTAAATATGTTACTGGATGCTGTAACTCATTTTTTTAAATTGTTGATTCAGTGAACTCGTTGAAAAAGGTTTTAAAGAGTAATTGAATATAATGCAAACTATGATATTAGCATGTAACAACACTATCAGAATTTTTCTAGCAATTACTTAAGGCAGAATGGAGTACAAAGCTACTAAAGAGTAAGCTACTAATTTCTTAACTGAGATGATATACAACCAAGATATATATACAAAAGCCTAAAAGTACTCGAGAGGGTCATTTTTAGTTGGAAGCCTTCTACCATTAAACCACCATTAAGTGAAGGCATTAAGTCGATGGAAAACTCACACACAAAGGCTAAGCAAATTATAAGTTCATTTGATATCCAAAACAACAATATATCTCATAGCTAACAGTCATCAAACAACCATCAAATCAAGTTCTTACACGAGGTTAACGTACCAAAATCAGCATCTAAAATGCTAAGCAACCAGCTGCTGGTCCCTTAGACATCTGAAGGCAGATTGAGCTTATAAAGATGGTAGTCATTTGACTTGCCCAAACGCACAACCTCCTTAGCTTCCCAAATCCTTGACGATTTCACCAATCCATTCACCACTCGTTGCAACAACTCCGCATCAACATGACACTTCTTTTTAAAAACCTCTTTGCACAACTCAAAAGCCCAATCAAAATCACCCTTTTCACAAGCAGCTGTAATGACACTTCCAAATATCACCTTGTTTGGAGAAGATCCACTCCTCACCAATTCTAAGTACCACTTTTTAGCCTCCTCCAAATTACCCTTATCACAATATCCTCTAATCAAAGTGCCATAAGTAAACACATCAGGCTTTAACTCAAAACTTCCCAGTTCACCCACAAGCTTGGCCGCCTCCGAGACTTTGCTACTATTAACTAATCCAACCAACTTAGCATTGTAACTTCTAATATCCGGAATAACATTCTTGCTAACCATTAATTCCCACGTTTTTTCGCCAGCATCAAACTTACCAGTTGAGTAAAATGCACCAAGTATGGTATTAAATGTAACCAAATCAGGTTTTAACCCGTTCTTTTCAATCTCATCTATCAAAGCACCTGCTTTACCCAATGCCCCTTTATCACACAACCCCTTAATCATAATATTATACGTGACCACATCGGGCTTTACCTTCAGTTTTTCAGGCAATTCTGTAAACAACGTCTCAAGTTCGTCATACTTCTGCGAATTGACACAAGCCCCTAAAAGGGCATTAACGGATTTCAAAGTTTGCTTACAATTCCTCTCTGGCATTTCATCAAACACTTTCTGTGCATTCTCAAACAACCCACATTTTCCATATAAACTAACAAGCCTTGCAGCGAAACTCTCTTTGGAAATGTCGGGTCTGCATTGCTTTTGGTGTTCGAGGATTTCTTCGATCCATTTGAACTTTTTGGCTGAGGCTAATCGCTGAACTGTAGACTCGTAAATACCGTTTTTGGTGCGGAAACGGTTGACATTTGAATACTGTTTGAATTTTTCGACGAGTCTTTTGAGGTTGCGCTCTTTGTATAAGTCATCGGAGATGGCTCTGATTGGAGATAATGAGGTTGTTGCACCGGTGGAGAAGGTACGGCGGATCGATCTGGTAAAAGTGGCCATTTAGGAATGCAGAAGTAAGGTGTAGAGAAAAGACTGGAGTGTCGACTGTAGTCTGTAGGGTTTATGGTATAGCTAACAGGGTTTTTAATGCAAATGGTTCTTTTTCATTTTGGCAAGCAGGGGTATTTATAAAAAACCGAAAAATCGAATCATATCGAAAACCAAACCAAACCAAACCGACCAAAAAAACCAATACTTTTTGGTTTGGTTTGGTTTTGATTTTGAATTTTAAAAATCGATCAAGGTTTGGTTTTGATTTTAATCAGAAAAAAATCGAACCAAACTGACCATAGGAGTAGCTATTTTAAATTTATTATTACACCTATATATATGCATATTGTTATACAAAGTTTCAGAAAAATTATGGTAAATATTACTGGTTTGCACTTTTAATATAGTTCTTTACCTTTACATTCTAGTTTGATTGGTAGTTTTCTTTTGTTTAGTGTAAGAATTCTTTTCGTGTTAAAAATAACATATTTTTAATTAAATTATTCATCACTATTTGATTCAATTATCATCAATATATCTTAGTAAATAATAGATTTCTCAAAGGGCAATTGATTTGATAGTGTTACATTGAAAATGTGGTCACGGGAATATGTGTTTGGTAGTGTATATCTTATACTATTTAAGAAAAAAACCGACAAATAACTGAAAAAAACCGAAAAATCGACATAAACAGAATCGAGAAAAACCGACTTAATTGGTTTGGTTTGGTTCTAATATTTGAAAAACCGACTTACTTGGTTTGGTTTCTTCTAAGGGAAAAATCGATCCAAACCGAACCATGAACACCCCTGAAATGGCAAGTGGGTCATTAAAAGTAGAATGCTAAATACCTTTTTCTTCTTAGTAGGGGTAAACCTGAAAAACCGAACCAAACCGAAAATCAAACCAAATCGACCAAAAAATTCGATACTTTTTCGTTTGGTTTGGTTTTGGATTTGAATTTTAAAAATCGATCAAATTTGATTTGGTTTTGGTTTTAATCAGAAAAAAATCGAACTAAATTGACTATAGGAGTAGCTATTTCAAATTTATTATTACACCTCTATATATATATATATAAAGTTTCAAAAATAAAATGGTAAATATTAATAATTTGCACTTCTAGTATAGTTCTTTACCTTTACATTCTAGTTTGATTGGTAGATTTCTTTTGTTAATTGTCAAAATCTATTTCATGTTAAAAATAATATATTTTTAATTGAGGCCTTAAATTATTCATCACTATTTAATTCAATTATCATCAATATATCTTGGTACATAATAGATTTCTCAAAGAGCAATTGATTTGATAGTGTTACGTTGAAAATGAGGTCTCCGGAATATGTGTTTGGTAGTGTATGTCTTATATTTAAGAAAAAATTGATAAATAACCGAAAAAACAGAAAAATCGACATAAACTGAATCGAGAAAAAACCGACTTAATTGGTTTGGTTTGGTTAGGTTTTAATATCTGAAAAACCGACTTACTTGATTTGGTTTCTTTTTAGGAAAAAAACTGATCCAAACCGAACCATGAACACCCTTACTTCTTAGAAAGATCAAAATTACTCAAAATATATAATTAAAAAAACTTTATTTTATTCACAATAAGGTAACTTGAAGGGGCTCTAAAACATGATACTATAAGTCATCTCATTAATTAATTATGATATGAGAAGTTTAAACTTAATTGTTTCTAAATATAAAAGGATATAACATAAATTGATACATATAAGTGACGTCGAGTCATTTGAAGTGTTGTTTTTGCTCAAATAAATGATTTAAAATGTTTAATGAGAGATAAAAGATAATTTGATAAAGAAACTGCCAAATTTTTTTTAACAAAGAAAATAATTTGATTTCGAATTTATAGATAAAAATATTTGAGTTGAGATAAAAGAAAAGTTTGTTGATGGGAAATAATACAAAAATATCAAGTATTAAAAATAACAGTAAATTTAAGATAAAATAGTAAAATTATTTATTTTTTTATACAACAACAATCCCAGTTTGATCCCAATATGTGGGGTCTGGGGAAGGTAGTCTGTACGCAGACCTTACCCCTACCTAATGCAGGTAAGATTATTTATTTTTTTATATTTGAAAAAAATCGAAATTACAATTTGATTCAAATTTGATAGTATTTCGAATTTATCTAAACAACTTCACAATTGGCCACATGGTAATTTAGGACAAAGTTAGTTAGGTTAGGTAATAATTATTATATTTTAAAAATTTAAATTATGCATTATGTATTGTTAATAATTAGTTACTTTCTTTGAGTTTTACAAATTTAAATTTTTGAAATTATTTTAAAATAAAAAATAAAAAGAAGAAAATTAAAAAAAACTATCAATTCAAATTAGGAGCAATTGCTTCCTAATATGGTAGATAATATCTATAAAATGCTGCCAATTACTTTTTTGATAAAGAAAATAATCTGTTTTTGAATTTATACATAGAAATATCTGAGTTGAGATAAAACAAAAGTTCATTTACTTATACAAAATAATACAAAGTAAAAATTATTAAAAATATCAATAAATATATGACAAAATAGTAAAATTACTTTTCTGTTTATATTTTAAAAAATTCAAAACTATTATTTTAAAAAATTCAAAATTATACTTTTATTTATATATGATAGTATCTTGATTATATGTAAACAGCTTCACAATAGGCCACATGAAAATTTAAGGCAAAGTTAGTTAGGTTAGGTAATAATTACTTTTTTCGAAATTTAAATCTTTAAAAATTTAAATTATGCATTATGTATTGGTAAAAATTAGTTACTTTTTTGAGTTTACAGATTTAGAGTTTTGAAACTATTTTAGAATAAAAAAAAAAAGAAAATAAAACAAACTATCAATTCAAATTTAGAAGCAGTTTATTCCTAATATGATAGTAGTTTATATCTATAAAAGATTGCCAAATATTTTCTTGATAAAGAAAATAATTTGATTTCGAATTTATACATAGAAATATTTGAGTTGAGATAAACAAAAGTTCATTTGCTTATGGAAAATAATACAAAATAGTAATTATTTAAAATATCAATAAATATATGATAAAATAGTAAGAATTACTTTTCTTTTTATATTTTAAAAACTCAAAATTACAATTTTATTTATATATGATAGTATTTCGATTATATGTAAAATTTAAAATGAAAAAAAGTAATTATAATAGAAAATAGAGATAATATGAGAATATTTTAACATTATATTAATTTATAAAAATAAAATAAATTAAGTAAATAATACATATATTATTGATAAATTTAAAATATTGAAGAATTGTGAATAATAAATAAAATTTAAAATATTTTTTGAGAACTAATGTTGAAAATGATATTAAGCCAAGTGACACGCTAATAAATAGTCATATTAATAATGTAATAATATTAAATAATAAAAATTATAATAAAGAAAAATAAGAAACAAAAATATTATACGATGACTATATAATTCATTTTTCTTTAATTTCATATAGTTTAGTTAGTGAAATATTGTATTGAGAAGTAAGATGCAAATTTAAATTTTAATAAGGCAACATGATATAATATACTATATATAAATACAAATTATAATTAAAATAATTAATATTTCTAATACTTACCGAGCAACGCGCGGGTTCTAATACTAGTTAATTATAATATGAGAAGTTTAAACTTAATTGTTTTTAATATAAAAGGATATAACATAAATTGATACCGATAAGTGCCGTCGAGTCATTTGAAGTGTTGTTTTTGCTCATAAAATGTTTAATGAGAGATAAAAGATAATTTGAAGTGTTATAAAGGAAATTTATAGGCTATTTGCCTAAACTTTTGGGAAGCCAAAAGTGCTTATTTGTTGTAAAAAAATATTTTTATTCTAGAGAGATGAGTTGTTTGGCCAATTTTCAGAGCAAAAAAATAAGTGCATTCGAATAGAATCTTAACCAAGCACAAATTTCGGTTTTAATATTGGTAATAGTGTTTTCCAAATTGAACAACTAATCACAAACTACAACTGTAGACAATAAATTTGGTTTGAGAAAATAAAATCAAGAGCAAAAATATCGTAACAATCGTAGTATTTTATTTCGAATATTTGAGTGTACAATCTCTATGGTTCCTCTGATTCTTCTTTTCAATAGTAAATAAATTCAAGGGCCTTGGAGCTTGATCTTGAACCTATATTTGTTTCCACGAACGATGATCTTGTTCTTGAGCTTGAGCTTGAGCTTGATTGCTTGAACTTGATCTTGATTTATTATTCGTTCTTGAGCTTGAACTTTATTTCATGAACTTGAACTTTATTTCTTGAACTTGAACTTGATTGCTTGAAGCTTGTGGAGGAATTTGTGGTGTTTGATCCACGAGCTCTGTCTTGCTTCTTGTTATAACTTTTGGTGTCTTTTCTGAGTTATGAAGACCCCTATTTGTAGTTGTGTAAGGGAAGAGTTATGATGAGAACAAACTCTTTTCGACCAATCAAATTGAAGTGTGACATGGTCGCATTTGATTGGCCAGAACATGTCACTTGCACACGTGGCGCGATTTCATAGGCATTTTAGTGTGACTGGGCATGCCTTGTCATTTTGACACGTGGCATGATCCTATTGGCTCTTCCGTTTGACTTGGCGTGCCACATCATTTGACACGTTGCACCAAATTGGGCATCTAGGAAGATGACATCTTTGGGCTTAGTAAAGTGAGCTCATCACTTTAGCCCAATGGATCAAGACTTATTTATTTAATCCATATATATTTGACTTGTATAAATTAATTCAATTATATTAGCCCCTAATATTTATTTGGACTAATATATCTTGAATTTAAAATATAGTCCAAATTATTTAATAAATTTAATTTTAATAAAATTTATATGCCTACAAATGCCCCCTACTTCAAGACTTGTAGATGCTTAAACTCATTAAATTTGAAAAGCAAGGCTTGGCTTGGAGTACGCATCAAATGGTCATACGCGCTCTTGCATCAAATTGCAATATCAGTTTCCAGTCAAAATTTTAATGCACCCTAGCTTAGTGAATTCCAAAATCTTTCCTTTCTTCCTTTTGCTTTTGAACAATTTGTACATTTCCTCACGTATATAGGAACAATTAAATGGAGCATGCAACTTAGTTACTTTCAACCAGTACACCAATAATATGCCTGAATTCACCAGATAGCTTTGCCACGTAGTAGTAAAAGATTTCCAACCTTCACATGGATACAGTCTTTTAGCAATAGACCAATTGCAATAACTCCACACACCCGGCGATTTTCATGTCCTAATCCGAATCGAATAGCTCTAGCCAAGTCCTACTGGAACACGGAAGAGTTATCTTACTGCTTTTGTGCAATTGATCCTACATCAACTAAAATCTGTACATGGTTTCCCTTTCAAAGCCTATATATACCGCATGCTCAGCCTCTATGAACATCAATTCGTAGCGTGCAAGCCATATTGAGCCTAGCTTTGTAGACTTGGAAAGCATTGAAATGAAGGTAATGTCTTCTTCTTTTCTTGTGCTTTTCTTCCTTTGTGTTTTTTTTTTTAGGTCAAGTGAGAAAGATATGTTCTTGTTCAACGAGATGATCCATTCATGAAGAAAACAATCTTGGGTATACTCATCCTTGCCCGACTATCGGAGATATTACTCTCAATGTGGCTCAACTATCGGTGAGGCCAACTTAAGGTGCAAAGGGACTCATATGTCCACCTTAAGATTGGAAGACTTATATGTCCACAGAATGTAGATTGACTATCAGAGAGATTATTCTCAAAACGGCCACAGAATGTGGCTTGACTATCGGAGAGATTACTCTCAAAATAGCCCGACTATCGGAGAGATTACTCTCAAAACGGCCACAGAATGTGACTTGACTATCGGAGAGATTACTCTCAAAATGGCCACAGAATGTGGCTTGACTATCGGAGAGATTACTCTCAAAACGGCCCGATTCTTTGAAAGATTACTCTCAAAATGACTCGACTATCGGCGAGACCAACTTAAGGTGCAAAGGGACTCATATGTCCACCTTAATATTAGAAAGTTATAGTTCCTTTTAGGACAAACCCGCGAAGAGGGCAACTTAAGGTGCAAAGGGACTTATATGTCCACCTTAAGATTGGAAAGTTATAGTTCCTTTTAAGGACAAACCCGCGAAGAGGCCAACTTAAGGTGCAAAATGACTTATATGTCCACCTTAAGATTAGAAAGTGATAAAGCTTCAACTCAAAGACGACATCAACTTGAACACTTGGAAAACTTTGCAGATTTTGCGGACTTTGCAAACTTCAACTCGAAGATTCGGAGGGCTTAAACAAATCAACTTTAAGACCGACGAATTTGAAGACTGAAACTTGAAGATTGACGAACTTGAAGACTTCAACTTTGAGACTTGGAGGGCCTAAACATTTCAACTTGAAGATCAACGAATTTGAAGACTTCAACTTGAAGACCGACGGACTTGAAGACTTCAACTTTGAGACTTGGAGGGCCTAAATATTTCAACTTCAAGATCAACGGATTTGAAGACTTCAACTTGAAGACCGACGAGGTTGAAGATTTCAACTTGTGGACCTCAACTTGAATACACTTGAAGACTTCAACTTGGAGACTTCGAGGGCTTAAATATTTCAGCCTCTCTTTTGCTTTACATTGTTCGACTTTTATCTTAGTCGCATAATTTTTAGCTTTGCGTGCTTGTAACAAATGATTCATATCTTGTCGTGGGAGAGTCCAAATAATGAACTGTTTGATGACTTCAATATCTAAAATATATCCAATACTCAGAATAGTAAAAAAAAAACTTCAGAATTGTGCCGGATAATAATTTGAAACCAACTTTAGATTTCACCATGTTGAAAATTTCAGATTTGCGCAGTTTCACCAAAAAAATCATATCTCGGTGTAGGAATATCGAAATTGCAAACCGTTTGATTTCAAGAAAAATATACTTAAAGATCTAGAACATATCCAAAATTCTCAATCAAACAACTTCTGAATCGTCCCAAATGATGTTTTGGAACAACTTTATATTGCACCACGCTGTCAATTCCAGATTTGCGCATTCTCACTAAAAAAATCATATCTTGGTGTAGGAACGTTGAACGTTTGATTTCTTGAAAACTAGACTTCAATATCTAGAACATATCCAAAATTCTCAATCAAATAACTTAAGAATCGTCTCAGATAATATTTTGAAATCAACTTTAGGTTCCACCACGTTGAAAATTTTAGATTTGCGCGACTTCACCAAAAATTTTGTTTCTTGAAGTAGGAACGTCGAAATCATGAACTGTTTGATCTACTGGAAACTTAACTTCTAAATATATAACATATCCAAAATTCAAGATTTAATGCCTTACGGATATATTCAGATAATATTTCAAATTCAATACTAAGTTCTGATACACCGACAATTTCAGATTTGCGCGACTTCACCAAATATTTTGTATCTTGATATGGAATCCTCGAGATCGGAAGACGTATTACTTTCCATAAATTGAAATTTAAGAGCCATATTCTTACAAATATCTTGGGGTTCAAATCTCACTGAATTTGAAATGTTGCGCCAAGCAATCATTCCCTTATACTTGTGTTTTCTTTTGACGCCTCGTTTCTCTTCCCCCTTTTTTTAGGTAGAGGGCGGACTTGGAGACCAACAAACTTGAAGGTTTGGAGAACCTGAGGACATAGAGAATCCTTGGACTTCAATGCAAATACTTGACATCCTTCTAAAATTGGCCCATTGAATATATCAATTTACCATGGAGGGTTGCCCCATTTAAATCGAGTGAGATCAAAGTTCAACAGGAGGATGACATTTCAGCTTGATCTTACATTCCTTCATACTTCATTCGAACAACAATCGGGGCAACATGTATCTTTTGAACTTATGCGACTGAACTTAGAATGCTTTAAGTTGCCTACTTACCTCGGTGAAGAGGATCAAGTCATACCGTAGTTCAGAATGGGTAGATTTCTTTTTTTTTTTACGTCCTAACTTTTGCCTAGGCCGCCTCTTTCGATATTTTTAACCTAGAAGACTCCTTTTTTTTGTGTCCTAACTTTTGCCTAGGCCGCCTCTTTCGAGATTTTCAACCTAGCAGACTCTTTTATTTTTGTGTCCTAACTTTTCCTAGGCCGCCTCTTTCGAGATTTTCAACCTAGCGGACTCTTTTTTTTTGTGTAGGGGCCATACACAGTTTAGACTCATGCGGGCCAGGAGTATAGCAACATGCAGTTTAGGTTTGTGCATCAAGGAGCGTGTCACTTCAAGGATAATAATTCTTCAAAAACTTGACATTGATAGGGCCGATCCTCATACCATCTGCATCAACCAGCTTGTACACCCCACTTGAGTAAGCTTCTTGTACGACATATGGTCCATCCCATTTTGAAGTGAACTTCCCTACAGGTTTATGGGAAGTAATTATGGGTCTTCGTATGACAAGGACTTAATCTCCTACTTGAACGGATCTAGGGCAAACTCTTTTATTTAAGGCGCAAAATAATCTAGCTTGATAACATTCAAGACTCTGTTGAGCTTCCAATCTCTTTTCATCAAGAGATTCCAACTTTGCTAACCGAAGTCGAGCATTTTCTTCATCAGTGATCCCTTCTTGAATAGCTAGTCGTAAAGAAGGTATTTGATGCTCAAGTGGCAAGACGGCTTTGACTCTATAAACGAGTGAATAAGGAGTCGCTTGTGTTGGCATGCGGTAAGTTTTCCTATATGCCCATAGAGATTCTTCCATATGGTCATTCCAATCTCGTTTGGATTTGGAGACGACTTTCTTTAACAAGTTGCATAGAGACTTGTTGAATGCCTCAGCTAGACCATTGGCGGCAGCATTGTATATCGAAGAGTTACGTTGCTTGAAGCCAAAGAGATTATAAATCTTGTTCATCAACCTTATTATCGAATGGCTTTCATTATCTGTTATTATGTAACGAGGAATGCCAAAGCGATAAATAATGTTTACTCGGATGAAACTTGCAATATTTTTCTTCTTTACTTCCTTAAGAGCAACAACTTCAGCCCATTTTGAGAAGTAGTCAGTTGCAGCCAAGATGTATAGGTGCCCACCAGAGGACTTTGGCAGTGGTCCAACAACATCCAATCCCCAAGTGTTAAATGGCCAGGATGCGACAGTCGGCTGCAACACTTCAGGAGGTTGATGAATAAAATTCGCATGGAATTGAAAAACCTTGCATCTTCGAGCGTAATTCCAAGCAATCTTTTACCATCGTTGGCTAATAATATCCCATCCTTTTTACTCCCTCTGTTTCAATTTATGTTAACCCATTTGTCTGGGCACAGAGTTTAAGAAAAGAGAGAAGACTTTTGAACTTGTGGTGTAAAATGAAGCACATATATTTTGTGTGGCTATAAATTATTGCATAAAGGTAAATTGTTTCCAAATAGGGAAAGAGGTCATTCTTTTTGGCACGAACTAAAAAGAAAATAGATTCACATAAATTGAAACGGAGGGAGTATATAGAAGTGCAGCTTTGGTCCAGACTGGTGTGACCCACATACCCCAGAATGCACTTCTTGCAAAGCTTGGAGTGCTTCATCTTCCCCTAAGCATTGCAAGAGTACTCCCTCGAATGATCTTCTGTATAGGGTATCTTTGTAGTAAAGGAAGCGAGGTGCACGACGACGGATTTTAGTCCTTCTCCTCGGATTTTCTGGAAGTATCCCATAGCATAAGTAATTGATGATGGGTTGTCGCCACTCTTCTTTCTCAACTTCAAAAACAACAACAAGATGCTTGAGTTTGATTTCTTCACTTTCAACCTCATTTGGAGGCGGTACTACCCATTTTTGGCAGACGGTAACTTGCGCTTGGTCAGGCAAGGCTAATGATGAAGCTAGAGCAGCTAAAGCATCAACCTTCTTATTTTCTTTCTTTGGCATATACTGAATAGTCACCTCACCGAGCCATCCCATTAACTTTTTAGCGTAATCATGATATGGGCGTAGTTCAGGCTTCTTAACCTCATAATTACCCAAAAGCTTATTGACCACTAACTGGGAGTCACCGAAGACTTGCAATTGCAATTGCTTCATATCAACGGCCATTTCAAGCCCAAGTATTAAGGCTTGATACTCAGCAACATTGTTGGAACAGAGTTGTGTCAAGGTGAAGGAGTAGGGCAAGACTTCTCTTTGGGGAGTGACAAATACTACGCCAGCCCCGGCTCCCCCACGATGCGCAGCACCATCAAAGTACATCATCCATGGAGGTTGAACTTCAACGGCCATTGCGTCCTCATCAAGTAGTTCATCAGTTAGCTCCCAGCCATCAGGTATTGGATGATCTGCCAAGAAGTCTGCCAATGCTTGTCCCTTTATAGCCTTTTGAGGGTGTACAAAATCTCGAATTGTTAAAATTGGAGGTACCATCTCGCTAGTCGATCACTAAGAACAGGTTTTGACATCATGAACTTGATGGGATTTGCTTTAGAAACAAGATGGACAACATGAGCTTGAAAGTAGTGTTTCAACTTTTGAATTGAGAAGACTAGTGCCAAAAATAACTTTTCAATTGGCGAATAGTTCTACTCGTTAGGTGTCATCATCCTGCTCAAGTAGTAAAGAGAGTTTTCTTTCCCCTCACTATTTTCTTGTGCCAATAATGCTACAACAGACTTTTCCTGCGCCGCAATGTATAGTATCAATGGCTTCCCAGGTATAGGAGCTGCTAAAACTGGAGGCTTCATTAAGTAGGTTTTGATACTTTCGAAGGCATTGCTACAAGCTTGGTCCCACTTGAAAGGAACGCCTTTCTTCATGAGACGACTAAATGGTTGGCACCTCCCAGCCAGGTTTGATATGAATCTTCTAAGGTATGCTAGCTTTCCTTGAAGACTTTTCAATTCATGGATATCTTGAGGCTCAGGCATTTTCAAAATGCCATCCACTTTGGCTTGATCAATTTCGATCCCTCGATGTCGGACAATGAGACCAAGGAACTTTCCAGAAGTAACTCCAAAGGCACATTTCAACAGATTCATCCTAAGTTGGTACCTCTGGAGCAATTCAAATACCATCCTCATGTCTTTACTGTGGTTGCCCTTCTCTCTTGATTTCACCACCAAGTCGTCAACATAGCATTCGACATTCTTGTGGAGAAGATCATCAAAAATATTCTGCATAGCCCTTTGGTAAGTAGCACCAGCATTCTTCAAGCCAAAATACATTACCTTGTAGCAATAAATACCCTTGGGAATGCGGAACACAGTAAGCTCTTCATCTTTTGGTGCCATGCAAATTTGGTTATAGCCCGACGAACTGTCCATGAAAGACATTGCCTCATAACCAGTAGTAGCATCGATCATCAGCTCTGGAATAGGAAGCGGGAATTCATCTTTGGAACACGCATTATTGAGGTCCCTAAAGTCAACGCATACTCGAATCTGGACATTCTTCTTCCTTACAAGGACAATACTTGAAACCCATGTTGGGTATTTAACTTCCCGAATAAATCCAGCTTCAATGAGTTTGTTAACTTCAGTTTTAATTAGGGGAACCAAGTCCGACCTAAAGCGCCTTTGAGCTTGTTTAATAGAGCGAGCACCATTTTTGACTGCAAGGTGATGGACTGCTACTTTCGGGTCCAAGCCAGGCATCTCTTTGTAACTCCAAGCGAAGACATCCCTGAACTCTTTGAGTAACTCAATATAAGTTCTCTCCTTATCAACTTCAAGTAAAGCACTTAGGTAGGTGGGTCTTGGTTCTTCATCGGTGCCAAGGTTGAATTCTTTTAAGGGATCAACTGTCATCTTCACTCCTTTTTCAAGTTCAGGTGGAGCATCTTTCGCATCTTCATCTTCTTGAAGGTCACCATCATTGAAGGATATGTGATAACACGGTGAAACATGCTCCAATTCCGCATTATCTTCCATTGAAGATGGAATGCCATTCTCAACTTGTACAGTAACATGATACGAAGTACCCACACTTTCTTCGTCTTCATCACGTTCCTTAGTATAGACCATAGTATATGGATTTACCTTCAGTAACTCTTTACATGAAACCACAAGTTTTGTTTGTCGCCTCATTCTAGAAGGAACCAAACTTTGGAAATCCTTGGAGATATCCTGGATTTTGGGTGAAGCGAGTGTTCTTATGCTTTGAAAATTTCTTCGGAACTTGTTCCCCTTCTTTAGTGGAACTAATCTTTCAAACATGGAGGCCTTCACGGGTGATTTTCCAAGTCGATCAAAGACAAAAGGCTTATTAGAAGTGGCTGATTCATCTTCTTCAGTGATATAGTTGCTGCTCGCCCTCCTTATTGAGATGCACACTGGTGACGGTTGCTTGTATCCTAGACCTTCACGTGGTTTCCCCGTTGCAGCTTTAGATGGGAGCTTCCCTAACTTTGATGGCTCATTGGGATTGTATCCAGCTTTTTCAAATAGCTTGTAAGCATTAGGATGAAAACCTTCATCTGTTCACTTTGTAGGGAGTGCCACATTCTGCAAACGATTTTGGGCTACAAACTCTGCAAGAGGCATTCAACACGACTTTACTGCCTCAATTCGTTTGACCGGAAGAGTTAACTCTTTTAGCATGTTAGCTTGGCGATTAGATGATTCACCTTCATCTTTCTTCCTTTTAGGGACATATTGGAGTGCCGGACTTACTTTCCCTTCATAAGATTTATTCACATTGGGTAGTACCTCCTTACTAACAGTTTTGGCTTCACCAGTAGTCGCCTCTTCTCTTTTAGTTGAGGGCTCTTTATTCTTGATTTTCATACCATCATCAGCATTCAGCTCCTTCACAATGCGGTTCTTCAAGTAGAACTTTGCATCGGCGAAGTGTGACTCAGCCTCGGTGAATGGCTCATCATTAGCAACTATCGTCTTCTCGACTTTACCTTCATAGTATTTTAAACATTGATGGTAGGTAGATGGAACTACTTTATTCTCATGTATCCAAGGCCTCCCAAGCAAAATATTGTACGAAGTCTTCGCATCGATCACATGCAGCCATACACTTGATTGCATATCTTCAATAGTGATTCCCAGCCTGATCGCGCCTATGGCTCTTTGCCCCTCTTAGTTGAATCCTTGGATCATCACACGACTTTCTGAGAGTTCGTTCATTGGAATACCAAGTTCTTTCATAGTATGAATTGGCAAAATGTTCACTGAGGATCCTTCATCAACCAAAATTCGGTTTACCCTTTCATCGCGCATATAGCCAACCAGGTACAATGGGCGGTTATGAGGAGTGTTACCTAGAAAGAGATCGTCATTTGTGAACGTGACCTTCTCCTCACAAGCATTAACTTCTTGAGGAGTCGACTCGATGGGCTTTTCCGAAGATGGTGCCAACGGTAGGTCATCACTCTTTTCTTCTTTTTTGTCAGCATGGCAACAAGAGGTATCAATGTCCTCATGGGAAATCTTCGTGCGGAACCAACTTGGTAAAAACTCCTCCAAGGTCACTGGATTTCGTGGCTTTTGAGGGTGGTGCATCTCGACTTTTGCTTTCTTCAAATGCCTAACTGGATTCTTTTTTATTGGTCTTCTTACCATCATCTTCCTTGTTAGTTATTCCACTGATTCTTTTTATGGACTCCTTTTGTGGCGCCTACGACGAGTCACCAACATCCAACCTTCATCATCATCAGGTTGGTTGACTTCAGCTTTATCGCTCTCCATTAATCCTTCATCTTTACTTTCTTTAAAACCACATAATTCATCCGGACTGAATAAGCCAAAGGTGATAGAGATTTGGTTTGCGCTTGATTTCTTATCTTCAAGCACGATTTTCTTTTTGCGAGCCAAGTCCATGACTTTATCCTTGAAGACAAAGCACTTCTCCAGAGGGTGACTTACAAGTCGATGATATTTGCAGTAATTTGGGTAATTTATTTTCCCAGCTTCATTTGGTTGCTTCATCTCCAGAAGTTTAATGAGATTTAACTCGAGGAGTTCTTCGAAAATGCCTGACAATCAGAATCCAGGAATGGGTACTCTTTCTCCTGCATCTCTTTTAAAGTCAACTTTCCACTTGGCTTGTCTTGAAAAGAAGTGGATTTCATACTCTGCTTCTTGCTCACCTTCGTCGTGAACTTCATAGGTGACGTATTGACATTCATAGCTTTTTTGCTTTCAGCCTTGGGTACAAACTTGTCCCACTTCCTGACTTTTTGCTTGTCATTCGCTTTGCGAGGTTCATAGATGGGCAACCTTTCATTTCCAGCGGAGGCCATGCTCAATTCCATGTCATGGGCACGAGTTGCATGTTCTTCAAATGTGCTAGGCTTGATACCCTGCAAGATATAGCGCAATCCCCAATGCATTCCTTGGATGCACATCTCTATGCCTGAAGCTTCACTAAGCCTGTCTTTGCAGTTGAGGCTTGCATTCCTCCAATGATTGATAAAGTTGATAACTGGTTTCCCCTTTCGTTGACGAGTATTTGTAAGTTCTATCATACTCACAGTATGTCTTGTACTATAAAAGCGATTGAGGAATTCTTGCTCTAGTTGATCCTAGCTATCGATTGATCCAGCCTCGAGGTCTGTGTACCAGTCAAAAGCGTTTCCTTTTAGCGAGTGGACAAACTGCTTGATGAGGTAATCTCCATAAGTCCCAGCATTGTTGCACGTCTCCACGAAGTGTGCCACATGTTGCTTTGGGTTACCTTTACCATCAAACTGTTGACACTTTGGAGGTTGATAGCCAGAAGGCATCTTCAATATATCGACCCTTGAAGTGTACGGCTTTGCATACGTAAGGGAGGATTTGGCAGCAACTTCATATTTGTTCTTAATGGTTCCTTCAATTGATCGATTGGAATCATCCCTTTAGATGAGACAGGGATAGCCTTAGTGGATGATGCTTGTCTTGGGGGAGAGTCGCTCTCTAGAACCTCTGGGAGCTTGTCAGGTGCATGGGTGGATTCTTCTTCCATCAGAATTCCCACCATGTCTGTTAGCTTGTCAATTCTGGCCTCTTGATTTTTCATGCATTTGGTCAAGCCAGCGATTGCTTCTGTCAAGTTTGCCAATTGCTCCTCCATGGATGAAGTGTTTGTCACCATGACTTGAATGATTGTCGTGGATGACAGAGAGTAGCATGGATTTTCACACAAATTGATCCTTGATTGGCTCACGCTATGTGATGTAAGTGGGGAGTACCCATCACTTGAAGAATCATCATCTTCCTTCACGACAGAGTGCTTGGAGCCAGAAAGGTCAAGCAGAGCAAGAGTTTTCTTGATCTTTTCAGTAACATCGCTTCCTCCTTCAGATGCGTTTGTGGAAGATCTTGTTCCTTTTGAGGATGAAGATCCGAAAATAGGGGTTGATGCGGATGACACTTAGGGTGCTTGTTGTCCTAAGAAGCTTGCTTTGCTCCTCGTAACTGGTCTGCAGCTTCCAAAGGTGACATCGAGAATGCTTTCCACATCAGCATAGAACCTAGAGTTAGCAGCCTTGGTGGAAGTTGAAACATAGTTGATTTTCTTTGAAGTCATTTCAATGTTCTTGGTATTTTGTGAATGAAAAGTTGAGATGAGAGGTAGAGATTGTCCCACTGGGCGTGCCAGAATTTGTAAACAATAAATTTGGTTCGAGAAAATAAAGTCAATACCGAAAATATCGCGACAATCGTAGTATTTTATTTCGAATATTTGAGTGTACAATCTCTATGGTTCCTCTGATTCTTCTTTTCAATAGTAAATAAATTCAAGGGCCTGGGAGCTTGATCTTGAACCTATATTTGTTTCCACGAATGATGATCTTGTTCTTGAGCTTGATTGCTTGAACTTGATCTTAATTCGTTCTTCGTTCTTGAGCTTGAACTTTATTTCTTGAACTTGAACTTAATTGCTTGAAGCTTGTGGAAGAATTTGCGGTGTTTGATCCACGAGCTCTCTCTTTCTTCTTGTTATAACTTCTGGTGTCTTTTCTGAGTTATGAAGACCCCCTATTTGTAGTTGTGGAAGGGAAGAGTTATGATGAGAATAAACTCTTTTCTACCAATCAAATTGGAGTGTGACATGGTCGCATTTGATTGGCCAGAACATGTCACTTCCACAGTGGCGCGATTTCATTGGCCTTTTAGTGTGACTGGGCATGCCTTGTCATTTTGACACGTGGCATGATTCTATTGGCTCTTCCGCTTGATTTGGCGTGCCACGTCATTTGACACATGGCACCAAATTGGGCCTCTAGGAAGATGACATCTTGGGCTTAGTAAAGTGGGCTCATCACTTTAGCCCAATTAAATGGGCTAGCCCAATGGATCAAGTCTTATTTATTTAATCTATATATATTGGACTTATATAATTAATTCAATTATATTAGCCCCTAATATTTATTTGGACTAATATATCTTGAAATAGAAATATAGTCCAAATTATTTAATAAATTTAATTCTAATAAAATTTACATGCCTGCAACTACTATTAAAAAATAAATTTTTCAAAAATATTTTTGACAAAAAGTATTTTTCAAAATAAGCAGATTCTAAAGCCAATATATTATTGGAGAAATAACCTTCATAATTAAGGATAAATTACTCTAAGCGCCTTATAGTACAATTTAATTGCATATACACCGGAAATCCTAGGCACATCTCTTTAGTTTTAAAATTCATCGTAGAAACTAGAAAGGGATATATCAGAAAACTAAAATTGGGTTTGGTCAAGGTTGGAATAAAATCATATACCAATAAATAAATAAATAACCGACAAAAATTTTTAAGAGTGAACTGTATGGCAAACCTTGTGCCTCATAATGCAGGAAGACAATTATTTCATTACTTATTATGTTATGTTCCAACCATTGTCGTCCTCCAACACTCCAGCAAAGACCTTGATACTTAATCTAAACAGGATTCCTTTCCTGCCCTGTTAAACTATGGCAATAGATCCAAGAATCTAGCACAGACCACTACGATTGGAACATGAAATGCAATAACAATATGGTAAGTTTACCTACCCGTCTTATAATATTACACGAAAAGACTAATACAGGTGTATCTTCCTTTATATTAATAGGATTCAAACCGTGTAAACTAAAAAGAGCAGGATTCATGTTCTTTTCCATGGCTAGGCCTAGAATTCTACTACTTCTTCTTTGCCTAGTTTTATCTGATTCATTCTTGTTTGCTAGAAATGCATATGGGCTTAGAATATTAGGCCCCTTCGCACCAGTTCCAAGTCCATTGCCATCTGAAGTGGGAGTGGACATAGGAACAGGAAATACAGCACCAGCAGTGATCACATATATAATTAAGAAGCATCACTCTTTCGACAAGTCAATGGCTGGTGGAGATTTGATCATCGGAGGCTTTGCCACTGCCCTTGTCGCTTCCATTTTTTGTTACATTCGAGTAACACGACGAAATCAGCATACTCATAACGGAGAAAAAGACGAATCAAGGATTTAAACTTGATTGGTTTAAATTTTTGTTCTATTCGAGTTACACGAAGAAATCAGCATACTCATTATTAAGATTTTCCATTTTAGTTTCTAAATACAATCAAACCTCTCTATAATAGCCTCATTTGTTATAGATTTTTTGGTGGTTATTACGAAGCGCTGTTATAGAGAACGTACATTATGACATATCATTGAAATTTTTATAGTGAGTGCTTGTTATATAGCGATGTTATTATAGAGATGTTTGACTGTATACATATATACTGTAATTTGTTTCTAATTATGACCTACAGAGTTCAGTTTTGAGTTCCACTAGACCATAAGTTTTTAAGAGATTTTATCAATCTCTGCTTCGTGGACAGAAGTAAAGGCCAAACCAGTACTGTGAACAGCGTACAGCGAGGAAAAGAGCCCCTTTTCACTTAAAACGAGAAGCGAGAAGTAAAGCGCTCGCTTTTTTGAAGTGAAGCGAAATTTTTAAAAAAAATATTAAACTAAATACTGCAGAGACAATACATGTAACTGTAAGCAAATGTTCAATACTTCAATGTAAAACTAAAGAGTAGCAACAATTAAAGCACAAAATGAGCATCCTATTCTTCTACAAGATTGTCAAATTCTTGTATTCAACTATCACTATTATATTGCTCGTCATTTCTTCAACTTCTTCTTCATCAACTAGGAACAAAGTAGCTGCTTCTTTTCCCTTCCTCTATGAACTTGAAGTTGAGATACTCTCCCTTGAACCATAAATTTTCTCCCCTATTTCACGCGCCTCTGCAACATCACCCCAAGTGAAATGAGAAGTTTCCTCAAATACTTCTTCATCAAACGATCTTCCGCTTCGGTTAGCTATTCATTAGCATCATCGATATTGTCCAAACTAATTGGATAAATTACATTGTGAGCGTTGTAACGACACCTCAATATGCTGTTGTACTTAACGAAGACTAGATTATTGAGAGGCTTCAGGGTTAGTTGTGAGCACGTAATTTTTGCCTCACGTGAATTACTCCCATAAAAATCAAAACAAAATTATTTGTTTTATTGTATGCAATTTTGTGAATTTTCGTGGTATGTTCTATAATTGTTTGCATTTGTGTGAGCATGTTCGTTGGTTAAATTAATGGAAAATACAAAATATGGTGCAATTGTATTTACAGTTTAATTAGATAATTAGGAATTAATTGGTAAACTAAGTGTTTTATAAAAATAAAAAAATTACAAAAAATAATATATTTTACATTTTTAGTATTTAATTGTGTGATTTGATCTTTAATTAATTTTGTGATAATTATTTTGTTTAAAACTAGTTGGTATTTTTAAATCAATTTGATTTTATAATATAATTTAGGATTCTAGGTTTTAATTTTGGAAAAATAATTTAGGAAGAAAAGAAAGAAAAAATAAGGGGAATAATAATACTCGAATTTGGGCCAGTTCAGTTAAAATGTCAAACCCAAACAAATACCCGGATGACCCAGTCCAATCCCAAGCTTCAACCCACCCAATACCGCCTGACCCGGTCCCTACCCATAACCAAAC
>MU719574.1:0-14906 GCA_026770625.1 Nicotiana glauca
CTTCGCCAATATAGGCTAACTTCTTCACCGGACCTCCAAAATTACTTCCAATTGCGCTCCTAAGCCTTAAATCATATCCCGGAGCTAACCGAACCATCGGAATTCAATTCCGAGCCCTCTAACTCATAAGTCAACATCCAGTTGACTTTTCCAACTTAAGTCTTCTTAAAAGAGACTAAGTGTCTCATTTCTTATCAAAATTACTCCAATTAAATTCTAACGCACCCAATACCGATGATGGGACATAAATCAACACAATAAGGAGGAAACAGGGCGGTAATACCTGAGACGACGGGTCGGGTCGTCACAAATAATTAATAGAACATGGTAAGTGTAAGCAATAAATATAAAATAATAGAATCAAGGGAGAATGTGTTTAATTTAGAGAGCAGAGAATGTTCTTGTATTCAATATTGTATGTAGTTACAAAATGACAAGGATCCCCTTTATATATGAGGAGGAATCCCAATATAGTACAAATGCATTTATTACAAAAATATATGGCTGGTACAGCCATTTAATGCTATAGTACGGGCTCGTACTAGCCTAATAGCCTAGGTCATCCTAAATCATATGCCTTGGGAACTTCCCATTCTTCCATCATAACTGGTCGAAAGCTTAGAAACTTTCGGGGATGAACCTCAAAACTGGACTCGCGCCTTTGGAGACGTGCCTATGAATCGTTATAATGACTATAAAATTGGACCCTCTGATTTTCACCTCATATAGATAGTCCCCGCATTTCTTAGAATTAAAATGATAAGAAACGGTCTTGAGTTCATACATCTTCGATACTACCCCCGTGATGTCAACCTATTAGAGCATTAAATGACATAACTCGAAGACTGTGCAGGGATCGCTGTCAACATGACAATCGAGAAGCCCATGAAATTCTATTGGTTCAACTTTTCCAATTGCCAAACACTACCCATGTGACCTATATAAATACCTCAACCAGTTTGCAACTCATACTTCACAACACCTTCAAGATTTTATAGCTAAGTTCACCATCTTCTGCATTCTTCTCCCTTCTGCACACGCTTCTTCACTTTCCTTCCTAGAAACCCCTCTTTTTCATATTCATGGCCAGAACCTCTAGAACCATACCTCAGAAGAAAGGCATTGCTTCCTCGTCACTCCCGTCAAAGGTCAAACCGAAAGTACCCCTAACTGTCGAGCAATGTACCCCTACCAAATTCAATAATGTATCTGATTTTTTCATCGAAAATCCCACTACCACACCAGGCCGATGAGAGCACGTGTCTCGGTACATCAGCATAGTGATTAACACAAATAGAGTGAAGGAAGACTACCGATGAGGGGAGGCAGTGTTAATAGAAATCCCCAATTCAGGGTTGAGCATAGTAGACCATATAGCTGGATTTCTCAGCATGCATACATACCCATTTACTTTAGGCCCCACAGATTCTTCGGATCCTTCTTCCCTGTGGATAGATCTGGTAACTCTCAATTTCTGCCATAAGTATTGAGTGATGCTCGGTTAGATCTATCCTTCTTTTTGGAGGATCGTTCATATGCTTCGGTACTTTTCCAACCAGTTCGAGGGTATTACCTTCACCCTCAATCACTTGGTCAGATTATACATCCCTCTTCTCTTTCGGGGTTTGACCAAGCTTCATCCTCGATCAGCGAGGCTGTTCTTTTGGAGCATCGGTGAGGACAAGTATTGGGGGGATGAGCCAGCTTGTCTAAGTGAGGACCTTAGATATTATCATGGCTAATAGGATGCCATTTCCAGAGGAATGGAATATGTAGTGTAAGTGCCCCTACCTCGAGCTCATTTTATTACCCTTTCTATTCTTTCTGAAAATAATCATCTTTTGATTATACAACCACCGCTTGGTACCCTGGCACGGTTTAGAACCTATTGGAATGAATTGGATAGTTGGATTTTGCTTTCCCTATTTTTGATCGTTCCTGGTGCGATTTGGCAAAAACGCGGTGGCAGACCAAGAACCACGGTATGCTCTTTACTGCTATCTTCACTAGGCTCCCTTATGCGTATCTTTGTAGCGGTAAGTTTGATGCATTATGCTTGTGAATGCCTTGGGGATGGAGTGTCAATAAAGCCGGTTCCTAGTGAGGAAAGGACCTCGAATCCCAATAAGGGCAAGAAGAGGAATAAAGAGGTGTTGACTGCGTCTCCCAAATCAGAGAAACCTAAAGTTCGGAAGCCTCAGACTGACGCCAAAGTCTTGACTTGGGTTATTGTCGTAAGTCCCCATGCTGAGGATAAAGGTGATGATGATGATGAAGGCCTGTTGGTACAAAGGATGAGACGAGGTGTAGATACTTTGCAAGTTGTTGGGCGGAAAGCTGCCAAATCAGGGGTGGTTGATATAGACCAAACCCATGTTGAGGAGACCTTCGAGGAGGATGCGAGCACAGCCCCGGAGTTCCAAGTCGGACATGGTACAATCCGTGCCAATGATCCCACTGCTGTTGACTCTGGAGGGTCTGAACCCGAAGCTTCTCGGGGCAGGATGAGAACCTTAGAGAATTTAATTCCCTGGGTGGCGTTACTTTGGGACATTCGTACTCACCAAGGGAATTTAGGGGTGCATAGGACCTGAATATCACTAATGTGGGGGCCTCTCATGGAGGGGAAAATCTACTTAATGACCTCCTCGCTGGTGTCGACGAGAATATTGACCTTGATGCCCCTGTCGCTCTCGAGGAGGTGGATCAGCTTCATCAACAGGTTACATTTTGGACATATCATTAATGCTTTAAATCTTCGTGCTTGACTTTCTAACTTTTCTGTGTTATTGTAGGCTAAAAAGATGTATGACCATGCCTTCTCTAGGCTCAAGGATGAGCTTTCGTGCTGCGGAAGGAGCTCGAGAAGCTCACCCCTGTGCTGAAGGAGTCGGAGGCCTCCTCTGTCCGAAATGGGGAGTAATTGAGCGGGCTTTGGGCAAGTTTGGAGGGAATGTGCTAGGAAAGGGTTGACCTTGCCGAGCAAGTAACATACCATCCATGAACTCACCTTTTTATTCTTATAATTCGATGCTCACCAACTTGTTTTGCCTTTGCAGATCGGGCAAAAGGATGCCCTGGTGGGCCAACTTCAGGAAGAGGTTGCGGCCAAGAACATAGAGATCCTCGAGTTGAAAGGGGCAAAATAAGGTTGTGACATTGGAGAGAGATTTTTTTGCAGACGGAGTTGGCATCGATCCAGGGTCTTCTTTAGAGTGCTCAAATGGAGGCTGCTGCACTATACGCGACCAAGTCTGACACCGAAGAAAATGCATCTTCACACATGAAAGATGTAGTGATGTCCAAATTCACTACAAAAAAGTAAATAGACATGATTGCATGCAATATAATTTACCCAACTATGATTCGGGATCGAATCCCACAGAGAATAATATGTAGGCGATTAGGAATGTAAGATAATTATCACTTGTTATGCAATGCCAAACACTACGAATTTGGTTTAGAAAATATTTTATACCTAAATACGGAAATGTAAACTAACCTAGAAAGAAAGTAAAATGATCAATGGCTACAAGGATGAATGCATCGGGAATTACACTCAAGTAACGATCCAATGTATTTCATGATTTTAAAAATATGAGCGAGTTTATGTTAATTAGCCACGGATAATAATTCTTAATTAGCTTCTTCCAAAGACTAATAAGACTTCCTAATTGAATTATCCCTAAAATAATTAGGAGATTAAGCACATCCGGAATGGCTACAAGTAGTTCAATCCTATCCCTAGGTAGAATCTATAAAATGAGGGTTAAAACCTCAAGTTCTTATTAATTAATCTTTCTCAACCCCAAATTATCATTTCTAAAATTAATTCAGAGTTAATGGGTGAGTCCTAGGGTTATCTATCCCTTTGAAAATATTAAAAAATAAGAATAATTAAAGTAACTATAAATCACTTCATAAAAGAATAAAAATCATTCAATACATAAGCACAACAAGGTATTTAATCCACACTTTAAATATGAATATTTTCATAAACAAGATTCAAGTGTTGAATAAAATATTACACACTTAGATATACAATATAAAGCAAGGAAATGAAAAAATAAACATAAATGGGTAAGAAATCCTTAACCACAAGCTTCAAATCTTCAAGACCCAAGTGTGTGTGCAAAACCCTAGCTTCAAAAACTTGTTCTCTCTAGTTCTAGGAACTAAAAATAAGCCAAAAGATATGCCAAAGATCTGCTAGGATGAGTAAAAAAATGGTTTGGGGTTGAGAACATGTGAAATGCCTGAATTGCCCAGGTCTAATGCCCGTCTTCCGCACCTGCGGAAGAATCCTCGCAGGTGCCGCTCTGCAGATGCGGAGATCCCATCGCAGAAGCGAAATGCCAACTACAACTCTGTCACAGCAGATGTGGTTCATCAGGCGCAGGTGCGCAACCGTAGAAGCGGTAATTGAACCGCAGATGTGGTTTCTTGCAAGTTCAGTTAAATCCGCAGAAGCGGGTCTTCTCACCCAGAAGCAGGGTTGCTTCTGCGACCATCCTTCCGCAGATGCGGAATCACAGGGGAGTTTTTTCATTGTTTTCACTCTTTTTTGCTAAATTCCACTCCCATTGAATTCAAATCACTTCATGGCATCATTTAGCTGAAAATCTAACAATACACACCATAAACGACCTCATATTATAGTAAAAGGACATAAAGGCTAAAGAAAAGAGAATAGAATGAGAGGTAAAATCACCACTCATCAAGATGTTGGCACTGCAAATGAACAGGCCAGATAGATATTGGATAAGGCCCCGCAAAAGCTGACTCGAGCCGTTGCTCACTCTCGCTCGCAAGCAAGGAGGGAGGCTCTTGAGGAAGAAAGTGCCAAAGGCCCCGATCTCTCAGCTGAAATTGAGAAAGCCTGGATCTTGGAGGAAGAATTGTCGTTTTCGGCCACTTCGGATAAGGGCTCTGGAGATGACATTACTAGAAATCAGGTGATTTCCATCCACAATTTCTGACCGAAATCGGTCGAAAATTGATAATTTTAGACCAAATTTTGACAGCTTTTAAATGGACGAAAAAATAATGGTCGCAAACGTAGACCGACCGTAATTGCTCGAAAGTTTCTGACCGAAATCAGTCGAAAATTATTAAATATTTTTTTAATTTTCAAATTTCCGACCGAAATCGGTCGGAAAATATTATTTTTTTTAATTTTAGTTTACCGATCAAGTTCGGTCGAAATCTTAAAAAATAATAATGTTATTTAATTAAATAATTATTTGTAAATTTTTAATTATTTAAAAAATAAATAAAAATTAATAATTTTTGACCGAATTCGGTCGGAAATTTCAATAATCTGGGAAATTTATTTGAAATTTTCGACCAAATTCGGTCGGAAATTATGAATTTCTGGGCCAAAAAATTAAATTCCGTCCGAATTTGGTCGAAAATCTGGGTAAAAACTAGGCAGAAAGTGGTAGCTTTTAAGCTACACCACCTTCCAATTTAAGCCAATATACATTCTATGACGGCAACTTACATTGCTGTCATTCAACCATGAAAACCCAACAAAATAACAACAACTAATAACCACCACCAACAATAAATAACCAACAACAACAATTAACTAACAACTAATAACCACAACCACAATAACTAATAACCACAATAACAACTACTAAAGTGTTCAATAACAAAATAACAATATAATCATCATTCAAATAACAAACAACAAAATATCGACAAGTTCATAACTTTTTTTAACAATACACAACATTCAATGAGTTTTTAATGTAGCATCATCTCCATCTTCGGTCCTAGGACCTTCATCGCCGACAGGTGGGGAAGGAGGAGGAGATCGAGGAATGGGGAAAGCACCACAAGCAAGAAGATTGGCCAGCTGACCTTGAAGGAGATCAAATTATTTTTTCCTCCTTTCTAGTTGACCTTAAAGGGTATCAAATCTCTTCTTTTCTCTAGCCTTGGTCTCTTTAAGCTCTGATGTCAGCTTTACGATCTTCTCTTCCATAGAAGATATAGCCGAACTATCAATCGTCTCGCCATGGGCGAAAGTCCCTATACCTTGCAATCCAGCCATGTAGCGCCGAAACGATTTACCTGAAAGGATGTATACTATCCCCTTTTTACGACCACCGACAGTATCCAACCATATCCTCTCCTCTTCTTCGTCTGAAATGGGTGGTCGCTCGCCATGCTCATTCGGTGCCAAACTCTGAGTTTACTCCTCCAAATTGATTTTGTAGGGACCCTTTATTTAGAAGATAGAAAATTACTAATTATATAATATTATAAACATTTATAGTAGTTATGAAACTTACATGTGTAGTCTTTGCTCGGTCTTCGACCCATCTAGTTGGATCTATCGGTGCCTTCTTCTTCCGGATGTGAGTCTCCGTGAAGAACTCATCATGACTCATCTTCCTCCCCAATTTTTTTTTCTACAAATATAATAAACATGTTAACGAAAGCTGTAGCTATACTCGCATTTTGTTGTAGAAGCAGAGTGCAATTTAAGAGATAGGAATTTTAAGTAACTAGATCCTTGAGAGAAACATAGAATAAAAAACACAACATGAAGCTGGAATTTTGAGTAAATAAGAGATCTAGTTATCTTTTAAATAAGAGATCTAGTTAAAACATGGAAATTTATATAATGTACAAAAATAAGAGATCAACAATTACATATTCTTTGCATAAATATCAGTTAAAGTAGTGTTAAGAAGTAATAAGAAGAAAGGACCAGCTTTGTCAGGAACTTCACTCCAACAGCCATAACCATGAGTAGTAATGTATGTGATGAGCTTTCATCTCCTTCAGGTGACCAAAGCCCTCTCTTAACCTTTTGTTGGTTGCAGCACATATGCTGCCCCATTTTATTTTTTTCAGTATTTTGTTTTCTTGCTGTCTCTTATGATTTGGTAAAAGCAAGTTCTATCTCCCTCCCTTCCTTTAAATACTCCACGAATGTAGAAATTCCAGACCATTAGTTTGGAACTGTAATTTTAAACACAATGAGTGATCATCTAAATTCTTGGGTGATGAATCAGGTCTTTGTTTCTACTCTTCAAGCAGAAAACTATCCAATAACTGCTTTACAGTAGCATCCAGAGGTACCATCTGCACCAGATCTTCTACTGAAATGCGGATAGTTATGGTTATTTTGTCTTATTAAATCGAAGATAGCATATTGCAAATGTAGTTGAATTTATTTCTTACATTCTTAGTCTTTGAAACTGTGCTCTATTACCTCTACTCTAAACTTATTGCGATCTGAGATATTCTTACTTGTTAGGTCTCACAAATGATCTAATGACAAAATTAAATTGTTGTAGTATCATTGTTTCCCTATTGGATCGCGATTTCCTTTAGAGACTTCATCTAAAACAACAACGACAACAAAAGTTAGTTAGAAGCTAAATTGGGTAGTATACTCCCTTAAGAA
Organism: Nicotiana glauca; assembly: GCA_026770625.1. Lineage (NCBI taxonomy): Eukaryota > Viridiplantae > Streptophyta > Magnoliopsida > Solanales > Solanaceae > Nicotiana > Nicotiana glauca. The sequence goes on from MU719574.1 coordinate 7,427, forward strand.
CTTCTCCTATATTTCCTTGAAAGGAAGGGCAGACTTAACATAAATGTAAAAGTCGAAATAGAATTATATGGAGTAAAATATATCTAGCTTAACTATTCTAATTAGGGATTTTGACTACAAGCATTAGTTTTAGGTTTTTGCAACTTTAGTAGAAAGCACAAGTAGTTTTTAAGTAGCCAAGACTCCTAATTAGATGACGGTTTTGCAAACAAAATGTGAATCCCATAACAGTAGCTAGAGAGAGTTGACTAAAGCCATACAAAATTGATTAAATAATATTACATTAATGGTCGATTCATAAATCTACCGCAAGATGAATGAAACTCATTCTAGTAAACACCTAAACTAATGAAATACAAGATGCAACCACTTGGACAAAGAAACAAGTGGAAAATTAAATGTAAGACTATAGAATATCTGGAATTCCAAATAATCAATAGTAAATACCGTGAAAGTGTAGTAGGAGTAGCACTTTTTATTTATGTATTTTTCTTCCAATAGTATTATTTTAAAAAATTAGATGAAAGGCTTAAATAATAGTCGCGTGAAATGAACATAAAATATTCAAATAGAAAATCACAACTAGTTGGAATTTAGCCATCCTTGACTGATTGTTGCAAAATAGCAGAATTCTCTCCATGAAGTACGCTTTAGAGTAGTTCAACACATTTTGACGATATGATAAGATTCTTGCATAAGGGTGGCATATTTTACAAGCGCAACGCAACCCAAAATCCAATTTCACAAACATCTTAAATCAGCAAGATTTAACTTGGCTCTCAAAAGCTACCTCAAGTCTAATCCAACAGCCGATATCACATAAAGAAAAAGAGTGATTTGATTATTTTTAGTATAAAATCCAAACAAGTCTTCCTGCTAATGCTTACAACTTTTATAGATTATTGGGATAGTTCGGAGAGGACTGCAGATAAGCTAACTATACATTATGTATGCAATTATTTTTAAGGACGGTGGTGTTCAAGGCAACTTAAACTCATCCTTACTATTCCACCGCGTACCTATTACCTCCAACCAACATAGGTACCGGAGTATTATGTGTGTATTTTTGAAACGCAAATTTGCCATGATATTCCAAAATTTTGGGAGATATATAAATATAGTTTGATAAAAATAGACTAAAATATTTTAAGGAATTACAAAATGTCTCCTCGTATCTCCCATGCTCCTTGAACCCAGATAGTGTAAGGAGCCACCCTTCTCAGATTCTCGGGCCTTCTTTCCCTATTCACTCTGCTTCTTGGATTTTTTGGTGGTCCAATTCCTCTCAAGATCCACCCATATATGCGGTAGAACCCATGAAGGCTTCTTTTTAACCCTTTGAGTGGAGCTGAAGGAATCAGAGAGTCTCTTACGGCATTTGTACTCCCAATTTTTACAAATTTCATGGTTATACTGGTCCTCCTAGGAACACTTAGTCTGTAAATAAAGTAAGTAACGTTAGATGAAAATATTGTTAATATAATACTTAAATAGATAAGAATTGTATTAAAACCTTAAATTGGTTGAACATCTGTTGCACGAGACAATGTCACTCCAAGTCGGATAGGGTGTCAAATACAACGAGCCAATTATATCAGTGATTATCTTTGTAACCCGATGATTAGGAATAAACCTACAACACTGCAATTACATTAAATAAATAAGAGTAGCTATTATAATTCAACAAAAATAAAGAAGTAATAAATAAATCTTACCATTTCCCTCAGGCCTGATGATCATCATATGGTAATGATCATAACGCACATCATCCAGATCATCATCCTCCGATGAATCTGAAGCATGCATAGAAGAGAGGGCATCCGGCTCAGTGCTATTGTCCGAAGACGAAGTCTAGAAATGTTAGGAGACGAACTCTGTGGAGAGGGAGACGGTGTCCCTGAAGATGGCTGTGATCCACATCCCTGCACCGATCTAGACCCCTGCTGCGATCCAGAGCACTACTCTGGCCATCTGAAATCTAGATGGATGCGATCCGGCTTGAGATGAAGCAAATGGAGCAAATGACGGGCATATCACATGGCTCTGTGTTTCCTACTTTCAACATGTTTACATGTTTGCTTATATGTAAATTAGATCCATGTATACCTATTTCTTAATTGCCATGTTTCCTGTCCTATTTTAAGTATTCACCCCTAACAGACTAATAATTTTCATGCTCCCAGTCCGTACTACCCTTTCGTATATGACTGTCTGATTAGTTATCTGACCCCAGCATGCCATGTCTTGTTTAATACCTATCTAGTAACAACTAGTAAACTATGTTGAAACTTTGCTTGAAGTGGTCCTATTTCTATCTATTGTTTGATTGCTAGAATTTTTCTAAGTGTTGAATGACTTTGTTTGCTCCTTGTCTCCTGAAAATCCAAAACTATTTTCTTAAAACTATCTCCTGTTCTCAACTTCTACTCTTAGAACATGTAGGGTCCTGCCCCTCCAGTGTAAGCATTTCTTAGGAATCCATGAGACTCCTCTAAACTTTGATACACTGGGGTTGCTCTCCACAACGTGCTCACAAAATGTATCTTTATATGTTTTCTGGTGTGAGCATTGCCCAGGGTCCTTGCGGCCCTTGGGAACTTTGATACACCAGGATACCATTGGGTGCACTATGAAAATATTAGCATGTTCATACTTGGTTGAAGACCTGGTTTCCTGTAAGGCTCCGGAAAAAAAAATTCAAGTAATTTAAGATTTCGTCGTACCAAGGTAGGCTAATTATTTTATTTTGTGTGCAAATAAGGATTCATGATATAATGAATATCAATTGGATATGTTAAAAAGCATATAAATCATATTATAATTAATTTGGGGTCTAAAGAGAGGCCTAAGTCTAAGCCAAGTTGGAAAATTTCATAATAGACGAAAGTTGTAAATGAGTGCGCACAATACCTTACTTTGAACGATCATATATCCAGTTATATAAGGATTTGTGTGATGCACAACCTATCAAATTAAATCCCTTTGAGTCTAGTTTCCAACGCAATAAACCGTTTATCATTTAGAGGTGTATACACAAAGTTATAACCATTTTACTGGGCATATGTCACTAGCAAGCCCTGGTGCGCGACCGCGCTAGTAGATGCGGATATTCTGAAGCATTCTGCCTTCGTCGCGCTACTTTAGCGCGATCAGATACGCAATCGCGCTAGTATAAGACCCCTAAATACCCCAAGACCGGGTCTAGAGAGTTCCCAAGTCATTTTTGGAGCGAGGGCTTTCTCTCTCAAGAGGAATCCGTCCCACTCTTCATTTCTATGATCCAAGGTAAGATTTTCTGAGTATTTTGAGTTGATTACTAATCCTAAACACTTATATTAATATGGATTGATCTTAAAAATCCATAGATTTCCATTCAAATCCTTGAATATCTCAAGAACACCACAAATGAGGATTCTTAAAATTCTTACTACAAGAGGTATATCTATCATCTCTAACTACTCTATGGTGATTATTTATGTATGATAGATACATTAGAACTCATGGGATGATGATTAAAATCTATAAGTGCCTAACCTAGGTTGTGTTGGTTGTAGAGATTGTAAAATGAGTTAATTAAGGAGGTTGATGATTGGGTATGAATGAATGGTCATATATATATGTTGTTGGAAGTTATAAATTGGTTAGAATGATGGTAAAGTGAATTGTTGGTTAATGATGATAGTTGGATGAACCAATATTATAGTTATGAGGTGTAAATATCTATACCTACAAGGTGTTTGATAATATGTCTAAATGGCATAAATTATGGAATTTATTACTAATATTGGCCTTATTGAATATTGTATTGTAGATTGAAGTTGCTTAAGTGTATTGGATCATTATAGTATCGTTAAGGGGCGAATTTGAGGTATGTATGGCTAAAACCCCATCTTTTAGAAATTGAGCTTCCATGGTGCCCCCGTTAATGTTGTAAGTTCAAAATATAATTGGTGCATTGCTCGTTTTATTATGTTAAGCGAATTGTTATTGTGAAAATGCTAGTGGTAGGTACTTCTTCATGTGTTTAATATATTATTCTTGGTAAATGAGGATTGGTGAACTATGTGCTAAAATTTCTAGACTTCAAGTCAAGTTTAAATTGAGATTTTGATGCCAAATTATTTTTATGTGTACCAAATGTATTTGATTGATTGTGTCTAGTTGTTGGAAAGGTATAAAGATATTTGGAAGTAAAGTAAGTGACTGTGTAAATGTAGTAAGATTGAACGTTGGATTCTTGTTGTGATTGATACTTTACATGAGATGGTGTTGTAACCCTATATTTGTGAAAGATGCATTCCAATTTGATCAATGTGCTATTGTTGACAACTTAAAAAGGGTGCAAGAAATATGAATCGTGTATTGAAATGCTAAGACCTTAAAGTGATATTGAGTTGCACATATTATGCCAAACTATGTGAAATCCTCTATGTATAGAGATGTTTGAAGTAATCAGATGAATTTGGGAAATAGAGTGCCAATATGCCGAGAACTTGAATTATAATTATATATTGTCGTGATTGGAAAAGAAGGATTCAAGTATAATTGGTGTAGTTGCTTGCTTGTGCCTTTGATGTATTTTATGACGGGTTGGTGTATCCCTTCTATTGATTTGGAAGAATCCATTGTGTTTAAAGTCCCATTGTCAATAAACTTGAGATGTATGATTTTTGAGATATTGTATATGTTGTGGATTCATGTTTCCTCTCATGTGTACTTGATATCTTAAATTAAATGGTCTGTTGTTGAAATTGATATTGATGTGAAATGTGGGAAAGAAGAGATTGAGTTATGAAATGTGGACTAGTTCCAAGTATGATGTGATAATTGTGGCCCCAAGTGCCTATGAATAATATATGTGAGACAAAAATTGAAGTGAGATGAATAATGGAAAATGGTAACACCTCGGGGAGGCGGCTTAGCCGATCGGGCCGTGATCGGATGCCATTATGTATACACATGGTGGTAATGTATTGATGATTGAAGCTGAAAAGTGTGACGAAATATTGGTAACGGCATCGGGAGATGGCTTAGCCGATCGGGCTGTGATCGGACGCCATGATGTATACACATGGTGGTAATGTATTGATGATTGAAGCTAAAAAGTGTGATGAATTATATGTAACGTCTCCGGGAGACGGCTTAGTTGATCGGGCCGAGATGGGACTCTGCTCAAGATAGCGGTGATATTGTGAACAATGTTGAACAGTATGAAATGCCCCAAACTAAAAGCTATGAGAAAATGATGTGAAACTGGCGAATTCTTTTACTTGATAATGTTGTGATCATTTAAAGTGTTTGAGTCGTACTTGTGATTTTATTATTATTGTATAAAATGCATAGGTGTATAACTTGAAATGTGAACCCTATGGAAGGGATATGAAATGAAGCCTAGAGGTATGGAAGTTATGTGAAAGCTATGTGATCCCTTTTATTTGGTAATGTGGTGATTGGTTAAAGCTGTTGTTAAACCCTTATGATTTCCTTGTCCTTGCATGATAGTTCTTTCTAATGAGATGGTGTTTAGTTATACATATTAGTCCTATTCGATGGCACTAACGTCCCTTTACGGGGGTGCTATATATTTAAATGGATGTAGGTGGTTCTATAGCAGGCAGTGTTGGTCGCAACCAGTGACGCATCATCATTTCACCTAACTTGGTGAGCCCCACTTCATTTAGTTGTCCTGTACCATTGTTTATCAAATACTTTATATTTTGAGGTATAGCCGGAGCCTTGTTGCCAGTGTTTCCATATTATTCTTCAGTTATATTTAAAGGCTCCATAGATAGGTTGTGGGTGGTGTTTGGTATTGGGAATTAAAGTAGCAATATTGACGTTTGGCAAATATTTATAAACTTGCAATATCTTGATAATCATGTTTTAAGCTTCTAATGGAAATAATGTGGAAGTTGTTCATGAAATACTTACTAAGTATGATCAATGGAGTCCATCTCCTATTTATTCACGAATTAGTTTGAGTAGAATGAAACATAACCGGCTTGCTTAGTTGGGTTTACTAGGTTGAGCGTCAGTCGCGCTCCTCAGATTTTGGGGCGTGACATTTCCAGGTTTACTTTTGGGCCTATCCAGGCTCTCTATAGTTTAAAAGTCTCATTTCTGTAATTCACTCATTTGGTCTGTAATAACAATTCATGTAAAATAGATATTGTGGATATTAGTAAAACTGGGAGTATTCTTATATATATAGTTTGCGAACGGGTAGTGTAACGACCCAGCCGGTTGTTTTTTAAATTTACGCCCCGATCCCCCATTAACTGTTTTCCCTAAGTTCATTTTTGCTATTTTGGTTTGCCGGGACGTTCGGTATTAGGATTCAGAGTGTTTTGGGACACTTAGTCCCTAAATGAGAGTTTAAGAGTTGAAAAATGCTTCGTATTCGGAACAGTGTGAAGATGACCTCGGAATGGAAATCCGATGGTTCCGTTAGCTCCGTTAGGTGATCTCGGGGTTGGGAGCATGTTCGGAATGTTATTTGGAGGTCCGTAGCTCTTTTAGGCTTGAAATGCCGAACTTTGAATTTTTGAAGTTTCTGGTCCGATAGTGAGTTTTTGATCCGAGGGTCGGATTTAAATTCCGGAAGTTGTTGTAGCTCCATCATGTCATTTGGGATGTGTGCGCAAAATTTCAGGTCATTCGGACGAGGTTTGGATAGGTTTTTGATCTAAAGTGTGTTTGGTTAGAACTTGAAGTTCCTAGGCTTGAATCTTGGCTTAAATCGGGTTTTCGGCGTTGTTTTGGGTGGTTTAAGCATTGGTATAAGTTCGAATATGGTATTAGGTGGTATTGGTATTTTTGGTTTGGATCCCGAGTGTCCCGGGATGATTTCGGATGCTCAACGGGTTAATTTTTGGAAGTTAGAAGGAAAATTGCGGCAGGCTTCTGTTGTTTTCGCTTCTGCGGCTTGGGAACCGCAGAAGCGGACTTTGCACCGCAGAAGCGATAAAGCTCCTCCTCCTCTGAGACCACAGAAGCGGTCTATTTTCCACATAAGCGAAGCTGCAAAAGCGGCTTTGAAGCCGCAGAAGCGGAGTCGCAGAAGGGACCTGGGCACCGCAGAAGCGAAAGCTAGGCTTCCCTCCAATTTCCGCAGAAGCGGAATATTTTCCGCATAAGCGGAGCCGCAGAAGCGGCTTGTTAATCGCAGAAGCAATTTTGAGACTTCCCCTCATAGACCACAGAAGCGGTCATTGTTCCGCAGAAGCGAGACCGCAGAAGCGGTCCCTTGTCCGCAGAAGCGGAAACGCCTGGGCAGAAATAGGAAATATCGAGGGTTTAAGTCCATAAGTGTGAAAATCAATTTTGAGCTCGGGCAACGGCGATTTTTCGAGGAATTTTCAGAGGCAACGATTGGGTAACGATTCCTTACTCTCTTATGATTAATACTCACTAATCTAACCTCAAATTCAACTTTAATTTCGGATTTTTGAGTGAAAAATGGGGTAAAGTTCTTAGACTT
>MU719574.1:37364-92715 GCA_026770625.1 Nicotiana glauca
TGTATATATATATGTATATATATATATTCAATGGTAAACACCCATTAAAATTACACCCATTTAGGGTCCACAACCTTAATATTTAAAGTTAGCTACTCATACTAAAATACAAAATGAAGAGAATATTTAATGTCATAAAGCTTACAAAGTGAAAGATTCTTGAACCAAAAGCTTCCAAAAGTGAAAAATATTAATGTCTTGTATTGTATCTCCCAAAATCAGACAAGATCCACCGACAAAATCACAACAAATCTATTTATAGAGGGCCAAAAGTCGAGACAGAAAACGGACAAAAATGCCCTTTCAGGTCAAATATGCAACCGCATTTGCAGTCCGCATTCCAAATATGCGATCGCATTCTGCGTCACATTTTCCACCATCAGCCATTTTTTCATGAGTTTGCGACTCGTTATGATTTTTTAAAATATAAAAGAGTTGCAATTAAGAACAACCAATATATGCCAAATAAAACCCACTTATTACTAAGTGATTCTATTAAACAAGAGTTAACACCTTGAGTCTTTGATATTTACTCCTACCGAATTCGAACCCACTTTTTCAAGCAAAGCAAGAATTTAATGGCACTTGTTAATGTTTGCAACCACCAACAATAAATGAAGAATGAGAAGTAAATGAACTTCAACCAACCATTATATATACATATATATATATATACACATATATCTATATATATACATATATGTATATATATATATATACATATATGTGTATATATATACATATATGTATATATATATATATACATATATGTGTATATATATACATATATGTGTGTATATATATATATGTATATATATATATATATGTATATATATATATTCAATGGTAAACACCCATTAAAATTACACCCATTTAGGGTCCACAACCTTAATATTTAAAGTTAGCTACTCATACTAAAATACAAAATGAAGAGAATATTTAATGTCATAAAGCTTACAAAGTGAAAGATTCTTGAACCAAAAGCTTCCAAAAGTGAAAAATATTAATGTCTTGTATTGTATCTCCCAAAATCAGACAAGATCCACCGACAAAATCACAACAAATCTATTTATAGAGGGCCAAAAGTCGAGACAGAAAACGGACAAAAATGCCCTTTCAGGTCAAATATGCAACCGCATTTGCGTTGCAAAATAGACATGTGGTTCGCATTCTCTTCATGCCCATCGCACATCAGAACACTAGTTTCCAGGCCGTCGTCGCATTGTTATTTGCGGTCCGCATTCCAGATATGCGATCGCATTTTGCGTCACATTTTCCACCATCAGCCTTTTTTTCATGAGTTTGCGATCCATTATGTTGTCCACAAACCTATTATGCGATCGCATTCTGGACCACATTTCTTGCATTGGATTTTGGCCAACATTCTATTTTGATTTGCGATCCTTTGCACATTATGCGGCTCGCATGTATGATTTGCGATCGCATTCTTCATCGCATTTCTACATTTGTGCTGCATTTTGCTCTTTTCTTGTCTTTTTACTTTCATTTCCATGCTCTTGGGTCCTTAAACCTCGTGTACTGCAAAAACACTAAAATTACATAAGTAAAGGAGATAATTGCATTCAAAACAAGCTAAAATCTAAGCAATTTGTATTGAAATGTGCCGAAATTCTCCGGCACATCAACACCCCCAACTTAAACTCTTGTTTGTCCTCAAGCAACTTAAAACAACACTATCCTAGTCTAGACTCCATCTACAAGACATGAAACAATAGTGACCATGGATGGTGTTTGTTGTTAGTACTTCAAGCATGCATTTTCAATTGTTTTACCCTTCCCGACCATCAATATATACAAGGAAAACTAATCAACCTGTGAAACTTTGAGCCCCAGACAATGTGACAAAATGCCGCCCTCAGCTGAGTGCACTTGCATTTGACTCAAAAACTCAAATTTTGTTCAACCTCACAGTTTATGTGCCCTCACTAGAAAGAAAGTCCCAAAATCACAATATTTACAATGACAACAAAAAGGGATGAATTCACGAAAACACTCACTCTCAGAAAAGAGTTTCAAGCGTTACAACATACCATACCATAGACTTGTCCTTATTTTAATTTGTCGCTTAATTCTAAGAACGCTCGGTTGAAGATCCCATAAGGACTTTTTAAGCTTGTAATGTAGGTTTAGGGAAGGGTCGGATAAGCATTTAGGTACAAGTGACTAAACCCTCCTTGAACACTAATCACAGTTTTCTTTCTTGTTGCTCCTTGCTTCTTTTTAGACCACATAGCCTTCATTATCTTCAATCTCTCCACCATTGAGCCACCTTAATTACCCCTTCAATTCTTTTCAAGACTCCATATGTATAGAGAAGCAATTATTTTTTTTTTTTTTGGAGCTTGAGTAGTTTCACACATTGAGGTATACTTTACTACACTCACTATTCAACCTAGCCCCTTTCTGGCTTGACACCACACCCCCAACTTAGGCTTTTAGCCTCATTCTTAATGCTCAAGGAGGGACGGGTTCAAAAGAGGAAATTATTTCACAAAAAAGGAGAGGTTTGTAATGAGGTAGTCAAAGAAAATGTTAAAGGCTCAAATGGGGTGACTAGTGATACTATCTGCATAATGGGCGGCTTGAAAGGCTAACTGGTTTTCCAAAAATCACAAAGACTGCCTAAGGTCATTTCTCCAACCAAATGTAATTATTATAAGCATCAAAAAACCAACCGGGCAAGTTGGAGATAGCAGAAGCAAACACAAGAATTATTTACACGAAGAACTCACAGACATGGCACACGAACTGTTTGTCTTACATAGTTTGAAGCCCTCGAGTCAACACTTGGAAACTCAAAGCTTTCATCATATATACATGTATAACTTTAGGTAGACATAGAGTCACAGAGTGAGCCTCAAGTTCACAAAGTTGATATCTCTTTTTTATATATATATGAAAAAGTGTAGGCTATATACAGATACACATGCTTGAGACTAGACAATTACACCAAACCAGTCAACATGTTTCATTCTACTATCCTGCTTCTACTATTAAACCCTTGGAAAAGAACTTGGCGAAGAAAAACCATGGGGAATTCATTGTTAATTACTAAAGATGGACAACTATCTACTTATTTTTTGTTGTTTTATTTAATTACTTGTTTTTTTATACACAAGGATAACATAACTAATGTACGGAAATAACAAAACACTAATATATAAACATAATCACGAATTACACAACCTAACTTATGTACGAAAATCACAACACTAATATATACAAAGTCACAAGATACACATGGGTACATAAGTCTATTTGTAGCATAAAAACATCAATATGTACAATAGTTGCCAATGTCATTCAAGTCTAATATTCACAACCAAAAGTATATACAAGGCTACCATCTACCCCCATCTAAAAGCATGCATTATCCCCAATGCATAAGAATATAGAGTAGAGTTTAAGGGGCTCCTTGAGGCGCACGAAGCGCTATGGGAGTCGACAGTCGGTTGAGTGATGGTGGGGTCACCGTCTGATGCAGAAGCTGGGGCCGATGAGATCTAGGCCTGAGGAGTGACCTGCATTGATGGAGGAGGGATCTCTAGCTGGCCCAGTACTGGAGCTGGGGCCTATGAGCTGCTAGCCTTGCCCGTTGATGGCTGAGTGGCCGATGGATCTGCAGGGGCAGCCATGTTTGCTAGCGAATGTTGTATTGCTATCTGAATGTCTGCTTGCTCCTCATCCTCATCTGTACGAGCAGCAATCTGCTTTCCCTTCTCCTGAGGGCCATCATCCTCCGAGGACCAAGAATCCTCCCCATCTTCCCCCTCATCTGCCTCCTCACCCTCGGACTCTGAAGAATGTCCGGAATCCTCCTCATCAGAAATATCAATACGTACAGGAGGAGCTGGAGGTTGGAAAACCCCAGCAGTCTGAGGTGCAGTGTCTGCCATCAGAGTGGTGAAATCAAGATCTAAATTTGGCGTGCTGTGTTTGCACCCTGCTCACCTTCCTTGGGTAGGAGGGATGATATATCGAACTCTAAAGTCTGCATCTTGTGGAGCTCGGTCTTCATAGTGGAAACCTCCTCCCGAAGCCTAGGCAGGTCACCAACCTCACCTCGCTCTATCTTCTCAATCCTCAACTCAAGTTGTTGCAGGCGATCCCTATACGTTGTTTGTTATTGTTGGAATGTTGTCACTGAGGACTGTATCGGGGTCAATGCATGTTTGATGAGGTTTGGTAAGGTCTTCAGAATCTAGTGTACCTCAGCATTGGCATGCTGAGCAATGAGACCAAGCATCGAGATGGTTGGCAGTGCAGTAGAATGCTGAGCAATGGTAGACTGAGAGGAGGGCTGTGCAGTGGAAGTAGATGCAACTTGGGCTAGAGGGGAAACAGTAGTTTGGGACTCTGAGGGCTCTACATCAACTAGAATCGGAGTCTGAACCTCCAGGGGAGTGACAGCATCACTAATGTACATGATGTCGATATCCTTCAGCACCTTCCCTGTCTTGTCAGAATGGGACATGAGTGGGACGTTCACATCCTTGTAGAGGGCTGTGATCAAATAGTGGAATGGCAGTGAAGTGGATTTCTGCCTTGCTCGGATCCCTAACTTGGAAGATAAGGGCACCCACATCGATCTTGATGCCCGTCATAATGCATGTAATGAGAAGAGCCTTCTCAATGCCAATGTCAGTTTTATTTGTGGACGGTATCAGTCAAGATGTGACGAAACTGAGCCAAAATCTACCCTCTCATGTGAGATCCTCCTTGAAAATTTTGTGCACAGGATTGATCCATGCAGGGGTCCCATTTTCTATCATAGATGCTATCCAACTCCGCTCACTCTCCCGGTTTTCCCATTTGGCTTGGTACTCAGTTGTACCCAGACTCCAACCAGGGATATAAAAGTTATTAATATCCTCAGCGCTGCAGCTCACATCTTTCCCCCAAACTAACACGGTATCACAGAATACCCTATTGCGCTTGTGGAAAGAATTCCTGGAAGCTCCGTATGAGGCATAAAACTCACGAAAAAGTGTTTCATTGAAGTCACCCGGCAGCTCAGTGAAGCTGTAACGACCCGACTGGTCGTTTTGCATTTTCAAACCCTATTCCCTTAAATAATACTTTCCGCACTGGCTTTAGCTAAATTATAACTTGTGAGAACGGGTTGTTTGGAAGTTAGAAGAGTTTTGAGCAAGATCAAGCCTAGTTGCTTCTTTAAAAGGGCCAAGTTTGACTTCGGTCAACATTTTGGCAAAACAGATGCGGAACCATGATTTGACAATTTCTAAGGATCCGTGGGAAAATATGGGACCTGGGCGTATGTCCGGAATTGAATTCCGAGGTCCCTAGCCCGAGTAATGAATTTTTATGTAAAATTATTAAGTTTAAGTTTCAAAGGTTTAAATAAACTAAGAAATCATTGTTTTCCTAGGTATCGGGGTCGGATTTTGATTCTGAAACTTGGTACAAGTCCAAAATATCACTTAATACTTACCCGTAAAATTTGGTATCAATCCGAGTAGTTTAAGGGCGTTTCGACCTGTTGGAGGGAACTTTAGAACTTGAAGTTCAATGAATTGAAATATTGGGTTTTGGGGTTTGATTCCTTGATTTAGCATTGTTTTGAGTGTATCAAGGGTTCGAGTAGGTCCTCCTCATGATTTTAGACCTATCGGTATGTTCGGGCGGGGCTCGGGATCCCCTAGCGTCAAATGGTCGAGGTTCGAGTGAAGTTGAAAACTTAGGAAAAAGCCTTATCTACTGCTTCAGTCATAACCGCTTCTGTGGCTCTTGGATCGCAGAAGCAGTCGTCTTATTGCAGGAGGGAAAGGGGCCAGGCCCAGGGGAAACCGCAGAAGCGGACCCTCGACCGTAGAAGTGGTCCATCCGCCCAGGCCCAAAACCGCAGAAGCAGTGGCCTTTCCACATAAGCGGCCTCGTTGAAGCGAGGTTTAGACCGCAGAAGCGGCCCAGGCCCCCTTTGGCCTTTTTCCCAAAAGCGGCTCACTTCCACAGAAGCGGGATTTCTTCCGCAGAAGCAAAAATCACTAGGGGCAGAAGGTTTCATTAATGCGAACCCAAACTCATTTCTCTCATTTTTCACTACACATTTGGACGATCTAGGGGATTTCAAAGAGAGAGTTTCCACATATCATCACAAGGTAAGTAATTCCCACTCACTTTTAGTTCAAATACATAAACATTAAATAGATTTAATACTAAAATTAGGTAAAAATCAAGACATTAGAGTTAGACCTAGGGTTTAGTCAAAACTAAAATTTAATCATATAATTTACCATGGAATGAACTAGAAATCACATATTTTTTATCCTTAGGTAATAGAGAACAACTTCCTTCAAGAAATATTGGAATCCGTGCATGTGGGCCCAGGGTCGGAAATTAGGAAACTTGTAATCATTGTTAGGAAATTGCATAAACAATTAGAATTTAACCTTGTAAGCTCTTATTGACTAGTTCTTGCTTATTTTAATTAGTTGGTGCATGTTTGGCTACGAGTTGAGGGTTTGGGCCTATTCTTGGTATCGGAAGTGCGCTTCGGAGCAAGGTGAGTCTCCTTTCTAACCTCGTAAGAGGGAATTGTCCCCATAAGATTAATGTTTGAGTGTTTGTTGCTAAATGTGGGGACTACGCACGCGTTAGGTGACGAGATCCCATGCGTAGCTACTACTATGTTAAATGTCCGGGTAGCTTAGGACTTACAACATGCCTATTAAATATATCTCTTATGTTAAATTATTATTGTGAACACCTGGTGTGTACTAGAGACTTAAAAAGGGGATATGAGCATATTTCTATAGTTAATTGAGTTTGAATTGGTATTTTTGACCATTTATGTGTCATGTGTGTGTACTTGATATTTCATCCTTATTTGTGGATCTGGCCGATCTCCTCGGTATGAATAGATGCATCTATAGGCGCGGTGTCGACCCTCGGCAAGTGCACAATTTATTTTTGTTGGTTCGGGCCGTCGCCTCGGTATTATGTGTGCATGCTAATTGTAGAAAAGCTTACACATGCTTTGTTTTGCCATTATCTCATATGATGAATTACAAACTTGATGCTGTAAAATTCTTGACTTATACCACTTGCTATAAANTATATATATATATATATATATATATATATATATATTAATTGACCTTAGTAAGTATCGAGTCGACCTCTCGTCTCTACTTCTTCGAGATTAGACGGGATACCTACTAGGTACATGTTGTTTATGTAATCATGCTACACATCTGTACTTAAATGTACAGGATTTGAGGCAGGTGGATCCAGACATCACTCTGGTGAATATCAGTGAGTGCATCTGGGACTTCTACGGTGAGCTGCACTTCCTTCTTGCCGACCCGCAGCCGAAGAAGTCTTCCTTGTATTTTTGTTGTTTCTATCTATCCTGATTCAGACAGTAGGATAGGGTATTATTCATGCTGTGTATATTCTACTAGTTGCCCGTAGCTTGTGACACCAGGTTCTAGAACACACAGTAGTAGATGTTATTTTGGGTTGTATAACTGTCTTTACATCTTATCGATTTTTGCTTGTTTATGACTTTAATTGGGAAAAATTCTATTATAATGATTTTTGGTAAGGGTAAATGAGAATCTAATTATTCCTCCGCGTTGGCTGGCCTGACAAATGGTGTCGGGCGCCATCATGACCCTTATGAAAAATGGGTCGTGACAACATGGTATCAGAGCACTAGGTTCAGGTAGGTCTCACAAGTTACGGGCAAACCTAATAGAGTCTTGTAGATCTGTACGGAGACGTCTGTATTTATCTTCGATGGGCTATAGGGTGTTAGGAAATACTACTCTTTATCCATTTTTCCATCGTGCAGTGGTCAGTATACTAAATTTCCTCTTCTATTCTCTCATAGATGGTGAGGACTCATACCGCCGATGTTTCGGACCCGGGAGGAGCTGCTCCCCCCATTGCCAGAGGCCGAGGTAGAGGCCAGGGGAAGGCACCGGCCCGTGGTAGGGGACAAGGGCATCCCAGGGCTATTTCAATTGCACCACCAGTAGACACTGCGAGGGATCCCACTATTGAGGAGCAGGGCGATGTGCCCGCAGCTGTGCCTACTCCGGCGAATTTCATGACTGCGTCGGGATTTCAGGAGGTCATGGGCCGTATGCTCTGGTTCATGGACACCATGACTCAAACTGGTTTATTTCCAGCAGACCCAGCTGCTTCGCAGGCAGGAGGGGGAGCACAGACCCCTACTGCTCAAGCTCCAGGTCATGCAGCTGCGATATATCAGACACCGGGTGCACTACCCGTAGAGGGGGTTCAGCCAATTACTGTAGCGGTACCCCAGCCTAGGCCAGCTGTGGAGTTCGATCCGCAGAAGTTACTAGATAGATGGACCAGACTTCACCCCCCAGTCTTCGGAGGTGAGCGTCATGAGGATGCTTAGGATTTCATCGACAGGTGCAGGGACAGACTGCACGCTATGAGGATATTAGAGTCGCATGGAGTCGACTTCACTACTTTTCAGCTTGAGGGTAAGGCCTGTAGATGGTGGCAGTCCTATGTTCTTGGTAGGCCTGCCGGTTCTCCTCCCATCTCTTAGGGTCCGTTCGTACAGTTGTTCCTGGACAGGTATATGCCGCCCTCTGAGAGGGAAGAGCTGCGGTATCAGTTTGAGCACCTTGAGCAGGGTTAGATGTCTGTGACCGACTACGAGGCGAGGTTTTCTGAGTTATCTTGCCATGCACTTATGATACTTCCTACAGATACAGAGAGAGTACGAAGGTTTGTCGTCGGGTTGCAGCCCAGTATTTGATCGGGTGTGGCCCGAGAGGTGGAGATGTGTACAGAGTACCAGCTTGTGGTTGAGATTGCTAGCCGGATTGAGGTGTATAGTCATAGGGGTAGGGAAAAGATACAACAGGACAAGAGAGCCATATTCTTTGGAGAGTTCAGGGTGCCCCAGCTAGGGGCAGAGGTCAGTATGGGAGGGGTCAGCCCAGTTGGCCCCCATCTTCAGCACCACCACCTCTCGCCCGGGGTGCTCCAGCACGCCCCTATTTTAGTGCCATGCTAGAGAGTTCCTACCGCCCGCCAGCTATTCAGGGTTCTTCCAGTGGGTATTCAGGTCCTCAGGGTTCTTCTGGTCCCTACTTCAGTGCTATGCCGGAGACTTCATATCGTCCACCGGCTATCCAGGCTCCTCCCACGGGATCTACGAGTCATCAGGGACAGTCATCAGGGCAGTAGATCGCTGTACCACGTTGTTTTGAGTGCAGTGACACAGGCCATATGAGGAGATACTGCCCCAAGCTTCGGGGCAAGGCAGTACAGCAGGGGTAGCAGCCCTTGACTCCAGCACCAGCGGCCCGGCCACCTAGAGGTGGAGGGCAGAGTGGCAGAGGTGGAGGCCAGACAGGGAGAGGTCAGCCAGCTACTCCTCAGTCAGGTGGAGGCCAGACAGCCGGTGCTCCAGCCAGATTCTATGCTCTTCCAGCCAGGTGGGATGCATTGGCCTCAGATGCCGTCACCACAAGTATTATCTCCGTCAGCGGTAGAGATGCATCGGTATTATTTGATCTAGGGTCCACTTATTCTTATGTATCATCTCTGTTTGCTCATTTCTTGGCTATTTCTCCTGAGCCTTTGGGTGCTCATGTTCATGTATCCACTCCTGTGGGTGATTCTGTGGTTGTGAACCAGATCTACCGGTCTTGTATGGTTACTTTCTGTGGTTTTGAGACTAGAGCAGATCTTTTGTTGCTCGATATGATTGATTTTGAGGTTATCCTGGGCATGGATTGGTTATCTCCATATCACGTTGTTCTAGATTTCCATGCCAAGACTGTTTCTCTAGCGATGCCAGGACTACCGAGATTGGAGTGGAAGGGTTCCACAGTTGATACGCCTAGTAGGGTCATTTCTTTCATAAAGGCTCAGCGCATGGTGGAGAATGGGTGCTTGGCTTATCTAGCTTATGTTCAAGACACCACCGCAGAGTCTCCGACGATTGATTCAGTGCCAGTAGTCCGAGAGTTCGCTAATGTTTTTCCTTCTGATCTTTCTGGCATGCCTCCGGACCGTGGTATTGATTTCTGTATTGATTTGGCTCCAGGAACTCAGCCTATATCTATTCCATCGTACCGTATGGCTCCTAAGGAGCTGAAGGAGCAGTTGGAGGAGTTGTTAGCAAAGGGGTTTGTTAGGCCCAGTGTATCACCTTGGGGTGCACCAGTGCTATTCGTGAAGAAGAAGGATGGGACTATACGGATGTGTATTGATTACCACCAGTTGAACAAAGTCACCATCAAGAATAAGTATCCATTGCCCCATATTAATGATTTATTTGATCAGTTGAAGGGTGCTAGGGTATTCTCTATGATCGACTTGAGGTCAGTGTATCATCAGCTAAAGATTCGGGATTCAAATGTTCCGAAGACTGCATTCCAGACTAGATATAGCCACTACGAGTTCCTGGTGATGTCATTTGGCTTGACTAATGCCCCAGCAGCATTTATAGATTTTATAAACAGGGTGTCCAGGCCTTATATTGATTCCTTTGTTATCATCTTCATTGACGACATCTTGATATACTCGCGTAGCTTGGGGGAGCATGAGCAGCATTTGAGAGTAGTGCTTCAGACCTTGCTAGAGCAGAAGCTGTATGCTAAGTTCTCCAAGTGTGAGTTTTGGCTAGAGTTAGTGTCATTCTTGGGGAATATAGTGTCAGGAGAGGGTATCAAGGCAGATCCTAAGAAGATCGAGGCAGTTCAGAGTTTGCCACGACCTGCTTCAGTGACGGAGATCAGGAGTTTCTTGGGGTTTGCAGGTTACTACCGATGATTTGTGCAGGGCTTTTCATCTATTGCATCACCTCTGACCAGATTGACCCAAAAGGGTTCCCTATTCTGTTGGTCCGATGATTGCGAGGAGAGCTTCCAGAAGCTCAAGACGGCTTTGACTACGGCATCAGTTCTTGTATTGCCTTCCGGTTCAGGGATGTATACAGTGTATTGTGATGCTTCTCGCGTTGGCTTGGGATGTGTATTGATGCAGGAGGGGCGAGTTATTGCATATGCTTCACGTCAGCTGAAAGTTCATGAGAAAAATTACCATGTGCACGATCTAGAGTTGGCGGCGATTGTTCATGATCTTAAGATATGGAGGCATTATTTATATGGAGTGCCATGTGAGGTTTTCATGGACCATCGTAGCTTGCAGCATGTGTTCAAGCAGAGGGATCTTAATTTGAGGCAGCGCAGGTGGCTTGAGCTACTAAAGAATTATGACATTACCATTCTTTATCATCCAGGCAAGGCAAATGTGGTTGCGGATGCCTTGAGTAGGAAGGCAGAGAGTATGGGTAGCTTGGCATTCATTCTTACTGAGATGAGACCATTAGCTTTGGACATTTGGTCGTTAGCTAACAGACTCGTGATATTGGACATTTTAGAACCCAGCTGAGTTCTAGCATGTATAGTTGCTCAGTCTTCGCTATTGGGGCAGATTAAGGTCCGATAGTTCGATGATCCACATTTGGCAGCTCTCAGACAGACGGTACTTTAGGGGGGTGCTAAGGAGATTTCTATTGGTGAGGATGGGGTGTTACGGCTTTAGGGCCGTGTATATGTTCCTAATGTTGATGGCTTGAGAGAGAGGATTTTAGAGGAGGCCCACAGTTCGAGGTACTCCATTCATCCAGGTGCCAAGAAGATGTATCGTGACTTGAGACAGAATTACTAGTGGCGGAGGATGAAGAAAGACATAGCGGAGTATGCAGCTAAATGTCTAAGTTGCCAGCAGGTCAAACATGAGCACCAGAGGCCAGATGGCCTACATCAGCGGATGCCCATTCCGGAATGGAAGTGGGAGCGCATCTCTATGGATTTTGTGGTTGGGTTTTCGCGAACTCAGCGGAAGGTTGATTCAGTGTGGGTTATTGTGGATAGATTGACCAAGTCCGCCCACTTCATTCCAGTGGCGACTACTTATACGGCAGAGGCCCTCAGTTCACTTCCCATCTCTGGAGAGCTATTCAGAATGAGTTGGGGACCCATGTAGCGCTTAGCACGGCATTCCATCCTCAGACCGACGGGCAGTCAGAGCGGACAGTTCAGATCTTAGAGGATATGCTCAGAGTATGTTTAATTGACTTTGGAGGGCAGTGGGATCAGTTCTTGCCCTTGGCGGAGTTTGCATACAATAATAGCTATTAGTCCAGCATAGAGATGGCCCCGTATGAGGCATTATATGGTCGGCATTGTCGTTCTCCTATCGGATGGTTTGAGTCTAGTGAGGTTAAGTTACTTGGCACAGATTTGGTACAGGATGCCTTAGATAAGGTAAAATTGATTCAGGAGAGGCTTCGCACAACCTAGCCCAGACAGAAGAGCTACGCAGATCAGAAGGCGCATGATGTATCATTTATGGTTGGCGAGAAGGTTCTCTTGAAGGTTTCGCCCATGAAGGGCATTATGAGGTTTGGAAAGAAGGGCAAGTTGAGCCGAAGGTTTATTGGCCCCTTCGAGGTGTTGAGGAGAGTTGGAGAGATTGCCTATGAGCTTGCTTTACCTCCCAGTTTATCAGGAGTTCATCCAGTCTTCCATGTATCGATGCTCCGGAAGTATCATGCCGACTATTCGCATGTGTTGGATTTTAGTACCATTCGGTTAGATGAGAGGTTGGGCTACGAGGAGGAGCCAGTTGCCATTGTTGATAGATAGGACTGCCATTTGAGGTCGAAGAGGATTTCTGCGGTAAGAGTCTAGTGGAGGGGCCAACCGATCGAGGAGGTGACCTGGGAGTCCGAGGAGGACATGCAGAGCTGATATCCCCACCTATTCAGTAGTCCAGGTACTTTTCTATGTCCGTTTGAGGACGAACGTTTGTTTAAGAGGTGGAGAATGTAACGACCTGACTGGTCGATTTGCATTTTCGAACCTCGTTCCCTTAAATAATGCTTTGCGCACTGGCTTTAGCTAAATTATGACTTGCGGGGACGGGTGGTTCGGAAGTTAGAAGAGTTTTGAGCAAGATTAATCCTAGTTGCTTCTTTAAAATTTCTTTAAAAGGGCCAAGTTTGACTTCGGTCAACATTTTGGGGAAACGAACCCGGAATCGTGATTTGACAATTTTTGAGGGTCCGCGGAAAAATATGGGACCTGGGCGTATGCTCGGAATCGAATTCCGAGGTCCCTAGCCCGAGTAATGAATTTTTATGTAAAATTGTTAAGTTTAAGTTTCAAAGGTTTAAATAAACAAAGAAATCATTTTTTTCCTAGGTATCGGTGTCGGATTTCGATTCCGAAACTTGGTACAAGTCCGAAATATCACTTAAGACTTACTTGTAAAATTTGGTGTCAATCCGAGTAGTTTAAGGTGTTTCGACACGTTGGAGGGAACTTTAGAACTTGAAGTTCAATGAATTGAAATATTGGGTTTTAGGGTTTGATTCCTTGATTTAGCGTTGTTTTGAGTGTATCGAGGGTTCGAGTAGGTCCGCCTCGTGATTTTAGACCCGTCGGTATGTTCGGGCGGGGCTCGGGAGCCCCGAGCGTCAAATGGTCGAGGTTCGAGTGAAGTTGAAAACTTAGGAAAAAGCCTTATCTGCTGCTTCTATCATAACCACTTCTGTGGCTCTTGGATCGCATAAGCGGTCGTCTTATCGCAGGAGCGGAAGGGGCCAGGCCCAGGGGAAACCGCAGAAGCGGACCCTCGACTGCAGAAGCGGTCCATCCGCCCAGGCCCAGAACCGCAGAAGCGGTGGCCTTTCCGCTTAAGCAGCCTCGCAGAAGCGAGGTTTAGACCGCAGAAGCGGCCCAGGCCCCCTTGGCCTTTTTCTGTAAAAGCGGCTCACTTCCGCAGAAGCGGGATTCCTTTCGTAGAAGCAAAATTCACTGGGGGCAGAAGGGTTCATTAATGCGAACCCAAACTCATTTCTCTCATTTTTCACTACACATGTGGACGCTCTTGGGGATTTCAAAGAGAGAGTTTCCACATATCATCACAAGGTAAGTAATTCCCACTCACTTTTAGGTCAAATACATAAACATTAGGTAGATTTAACATAAAAATTAGGTAAAAATCAAGAGATTAGAGTTAGACATAGGGTTTAGTCAAAACTAAGATTTAATCCTATAATTTACTATGGAATGAACTAGAAATCACATATTTTTTATCCTTAGGTAATAGAGAACAACTTCCTTCGAGAAATATTGGAATCCGGGCATGTGGGCCCAGGGTCGGAAATTAGGAAACTTGTAATCATGGTTAGGAAATTGCTTAAACAATTAGAATTTAACCTTGTAAGCTCTTATTGACTAGTTCTTGCTTATTTTAATTAGTCGGTGCACGTTTGGCTACGAGTTAAGGGTTTGGGCCTATTCTTGGTATCGGAAGTGCACTTCGTAGCGAGGTGAGTCTCCTTTCTTACCTTGTAAGAGGGAATTGTCCCCATAGGATTAATGTTTGAGTGTTTGTTGCTAAATTCGGGGACTACGCACGCATTAGGTGATGAGAGCCCGTGCGTAGCTACTACTATGTTAAATGTTCGGGTAGCTTAGGACCTACAACATGCCTTTTAAATATATCTCTTATGTTATATTGTTGTTGTGAACACCTAGTGTGTACTAGAGACTTAAAAAGGGGATGTGAGTATATTTATATAGTTAATTGAGTTGGAATTGGTATTTTTGACCATTTATGTGTCATGTGTGTGAACTTGATATTTCATCCTTATTTATGGATCGGGCCGATCGCCTCGGTATGAATAGATGCATCTATAGGCGCGCTGTCAGCCCTCGGCAAATGCACAGTTTATTTTGTTGGTTCGGGCGGTCGCCTCGGTATTATGTGCGCATCCTAATTGTGGAAAAGCTTACACATGCTTTGTTTTGCCATTATCTCATATGATGAATTACAAACTTGATGCTGTAAAATTTTTGACTTATACCACTTGCTATAAATTGCTAATACTTATAAATTCCATGTTTGAACACATCATACTTATGTGTGTGTGTGTGTGTGTATATATATATATATTAATTGACCTTAGTAAGTATCGAGTCGACCTCTCATCTCTACTTCTACGAGATTAGACGGGATACTTACTGGGTACATGTTGTTTATGTACTCATGCTACACTTCTGTACTTAAATGTACAGGATTTGAGGCAGGTGGATCCGGACATCACTCTGGTGCATATCAGTGAGCGCATCTGGGAATTCTACGGTGAGTTGCACTTCCTTCTTGCCGACCCGCAGCCGAAGAATTCTTCCTTGTATTTTTATTGTTTCTGTCTATCCTGATTCAGACAGTAGGATAGGGTATTATTCATATTGTGTATATTCTACTAGTTGCCCATAGCTTGTGACACCAGGTTCTGGCACACACAGTAGTAAACGTTATTTTGGATTGTATAACTGTCTTTACATATTATCGATCTTTACTGGTTTACGACTTTAATTGGGAAAAATTCTATTATAATGATTTTTTGTAAGGGTAAATGAGAATATAATTATTCTTCTGCGTTGGCTGGCCTAACAAATAGTGTCGGGCGTCATCATGACCCGTTATGGAAAATGGGTCGTGACAGAAGCACTCCCATTTTATAGATTTTTTGTTCTCCCAAATGTGGGGATACTGCTCTTTAAGTCTATTCATGATCACTTTTTTCTTAGCACGATTTTTGCGACCATTTTGCGATCGTATTTCCTACTTTGTGGTAAAATTTGCGATCGCATTTCAGGTTTTATTTTTCTACAAAACCAGGTTTGTGATGGTTATGTGGTCCGCATAGTGGTTATGTGATCACATAACCCATCGCATATTTGTATCAATTCAAGAGCTGCAAGTTTGCGACAAGTTTGCGGTCCGCATATTGGTTATGCGACCGCTTACCTGTCGCATTCTTAACTTCTTCTTTGTTTTTCTTTTTTTTTTTCCTGTTCTTTTTTTTTATTGCACTTTTGCTTACAATGTTGCTCACATTTCACTCTCGTGCAGATATGGCTCCCAAGAAACATGCATCCTTTGCACTGAAAAGGGCATCCTCCAGTCGTCAAGCGTCACAAGCAAAACGATCCAGAACAGACCCTGCTGTCCCACGTCCCTCCTAGTCTTATGAGGAGGAGTCCTTGCCTTCAATAGAACTACATGCCGAGACAGGGAGGAAAAGGGCCAAAATTTGGTGCACTCAAATTACACTTTAATAAATAGTGTAAGGCGGTCGGTGTCAAATATAATAACCCAACAAGGTTGGGGTCGAATCCCACAGGGAATAGGTGTGAAAAGCTACTTGATTAGTGTATCACTTGACTTAAATCTTAATTATTGTAACAAGAGTATGGTATAATTGTGAATAAAAAAATAATTAATGTTGAGATTTAGAATGTAATTAATTAGATTAAAGAAATCAAGGTTGTGTCCCCTTTAATGAAATGTAATTCTACTGGTGTTAATGTGATATATTTCTAATGGAAGGTCCTTTTTGCTATGCAAATGATTTCTAAATGACTACCCAATATTTTTCAATAGTTGGGGTATTTACTCTTTATGATTTTTTTCAAATATAAAAGAGTTGCAATTAAGAACAGTTAATATATGCCAAATAAAACCCACTTATTTCTAAGTGATTCTATTAAATAAGGGTTAACGCCTTGAGTCTTTGATATTTACTCCTACCAAATTCGAATCCACTTTCCCTAGCAAAGCAAGAATTTAATGGCACTTGTTAATGTTTGCAACCACCAACAATAAATGAAGAATGAGAAGTAAATGAACATCAACCGACCATTATATATATATTCAATGGTAAACACTCATTAACATTACACCCATTTAGAGATAGTAATTAAAGCTAGCCATTCATACTAAAATACAAAATAAAGAGAATATTTAATGTCATAAAGCTTACAAAATGAAAGATTCTTGAACCAAAAGCTTCCAAAAGTGAAAAATATTAAAGTCTTGTGTTGTAGCTCCCAAAATTAGACAAGATCGGCCCATAAAATCACAATAAATCTAATTATAGAGGGCCAAAAGTTGAGACATAAAACGAACAAAAATGCCCTTTCAGGTCAAATATGCGACCGCATTTCTGTCGCAAAACAGACATGTGGTCCGCATTCTCTTCATGCCCATCGCACTTCAGAACCCTAGTTTCTAGGCCGTCGTCGCATTTTTATTTGTGGTCTGCATTCCAGATATGTGATCGCATTCTGCGTCACATTTTCCACCATCAGCCTTTTTTTCCATGAGTTTGCGATCCATTATGTGGTCCGCAAACCTGTTATGCGATTGCATTCTGGATCACATTTCTTGCATTGGATTTTGGCCAACATTTTATTTTGATTTGCGATCCTTTGCACATTATGCGGCTCACATGTATGATTTGCGATCGCATTCTTCACCGCATTTCTACATTTGTGCTGCATTTTGCTCTTTTCTTATTTTTTGTGTCTTTTTGCTTTTATTTCCATGCTCTTGGGTCCTTAAACCTCGTGTACTGCAAAAACACTAAAATTACACAAGTAAAGGAGATAATTGCATTCAAAACAAGCTAAATCTAAGCAATTTGTATTGAAATGTGCCAAAATTCTCCGGCGCATCACATACGTATAATTAAGATTGAAAGTGTTGGATTTTATTTTGAGTGACTCAAAATTAAATATGCTTACTGTTAAAAGGAACACATTATTGTTTTTCTGAAAAGATGTGTCCAATATTTCTAACTCCTTTATTTCACCTTCGTTAGTCTGAGAATCGACTCCTTCACAGTCAAATATGCTTGGGATTTGTATAAAAGTTTGTACCTTTTTATGCTAAATCTTGAGATGCCAACTTGAATTTGTTGTTTAAATTAATAAAAGTATTTTCTTTTGCTATGTGAAATCCATACAGAGGAAAGTTCCAGTTCTTTGTTTGGATGAGTTGAATGGTTCATGAGCTTTTTTAGATCATTATAGTTGAAATTGGGTTAATTTATACGGTTCAAAAATTGTCAATTGGAATGGTATCGTTGTCTAAAAATGTGTCCAATCTTTGTTAAAAAAAGAATGCATTAATTGAAGAAATGTATCTTATTTTTGTGGGATACATCAGTATTCATGAAATATACACAATTATATTTCACTCTCTATAAACGCCTACCAGGCAAAGAAATAATAAGTTAATTTTCATATGACTGAGCTCCCAAATAAAATGAAATTGTACATGACCATGAAATCTCATTTAGTAAAAGTACTCCATAATCACAAGTCTTTTCACGTACAATCACTGAATTAGGAACTACGCAACTTTATGAATATTTTTAGAAAATGCTTTAGGCACAATAATTAATCTACCAGCGTGATTGTGTACACATTCGCGTGACATAATTATGATTTTAAAAATAAATCAAGATATGCGTTCGCACAACTTCGGCCAAACCCTCTTAATATTAATAAAGCATGATTAATTGTGGACACGTACGTGTGACATGATTGTTTACGTGTCAAATGAAATGAGTACACGTATGCGTGACTCGTTTTACGATAATTTTTTAATTAAAAGAGGCAAATGCACGTAGGTTTTAAAAATGAGTAATTAGAGAATTCGATTAAGCCAAGTATGATCAAAGCGACCGTGCTAAAACTACGGAACCTGAAAATGCGTAATACCTTTTTCTTGGTTAACAGAATTTCTTACCCGGATTTCTGTGTTCGCAGACCATAAATAGAGTCAGACTTCCTCCATTCAGGATTTTAAATAGGCGACTTAGGACACCATAAATTATCTCAAGTGACGAGTCTGAATTAATTGTTTGTATTAATCCCGTTTCGATTGTCACTTAAATTGGAAAAAGCTCCCTTATACCCCCTTTCGGGGTAAAAAAATGAGGTGTGACAGCGCTGGGGATAAGAACTCAGAACTTCTGGTTTAGGGTTTAAGAATTAGAGCTTTTAATATTATTTTATTTGGATTTATTTACTATTAATATTACTGTATTTTGTGAACCTAATGTGCTAATTGCTATTTATTTACCATTTCGATATTGTTTGAATTGTATTAAAATATCTTCTTACGCCACCCCTCTAAGTCTTCTAAAAAATAGTGCACAAGTTCGCGTGGCCCACTTTTCTATTAGAAGTTATACAAAATAAGAACGAGGTTGGGCTAGCAACAAGTCCGGGTAGACTTCTGTACTCCCGGTACGTTGCCCCCTCTCGGCTTGAGTTGTCCGCTCGAGTAAGCCAGGTCAAGAACACAACCCCAAGTTTAAACTTAGAATAATATAACATCATATCGGATCCCTAGTATGAATGTTTGTTGCATCACGTGCACTTGGCTTAGGGGACTCAACACAGGGGTTAGGTCCGTCTAGGACAAGTTTACCCAAAAATAAAAGACCATCCTGATGCATCCTATGTGCTACATGTTGCATTTCTTCAAGGGTAAAAGGGTCATTTGGTGGACCAATGATGGCTGAGGGTAAATGAGAAAGAAAAGAGGGTGAAGTGTGAAAATAAAGTAAGTAAGGCCCAGTTATGTTTTTCTTTCACAAGTTTTCTAAGAAAAAAGACAAAAAATAAATAAATGAAAAATCCCAAAAACGATTTTGCACTTTCTCATCATTTTCCGGAAAAAAAAATCCAAAAAGATTTTACATGTTTCATCATTTTTTTTAAAAAAAGACAAAAAAAATATATTTTCTCTAAATTAGTTATTTTTTTAATTCTCGCTTGTATCCAATCTTCCCGAACTACGCATACCTGATTCTCGTCTTTCGGGGCATGATACTAGGAAACCCACATCGGGTTCGGTCTTCCTAGTGAATCTTAGGTACTTGGCTTCGCGAGGACTTAGCCAAATCTTGAATCTCTAGCCACTTTTGGACACATCGCCCGTTTTGGAAAAATATGGCTATTTTTGCAAAAGCGATTTGTTTGATTGTCTGGAGAGTCTTGAATCCACAATTAGGTGTCTCTTTACCTTAAGGCCCATCCTTGTCGATTTTGCATGTCTAGCCACTTTTGGCCATATCGGTCGTTTTGCAAAAATAGGACTATTTTCGTAAAAGTGGTTCAATTAACTTATGTCTTAGAGTACTAAGTCCACAACAAGGTGTTCTCTCTATTTAAGGTCCATTGTGTTGAATTTGCATATTTAGCCATTTTTTCCACATAGACCATTTCTATAAAATGGGCCATTTCTGCAAAATAATTTTTCCATGTCTTAGAGGTCACTTTTGTTGAGTTTGCACTTCTAGCCACCTTTTGGCCACATAAGCTATTTTGCAAAAATAGCCTCAATCATATCTTTCATGTGCCCAATAGGGAGTGTTATTGTCTCACATAGTGTTGTTTTCAGTTTTTTCATACAGGTGTTGATCTACTTACCTGAGTTTGAGCATGACAGACACCCCAGGACCATCCAGTCAAGATCGTGCATCCAGGAGCTGGTTAAGGAGATTTTTTATGTTTTGAGTTCTTTTCTTTTTATGATGTCATGTACTTTATAGTCATGTCCAATAGTAATGATTCTTTTAGTTGGTGTCGGAGTTTGTCGTAGTATAGTTGATTTGAGTCTCTTGTTATCATATTTCCTGTTTTGTATTTGAAAATGAAAAAAAAAAGTTGTTGTAATGGATAATCCAAAAAGATTCTTATTTCTTTTTTAGTTTAATTTATCCATTACATTTCCAGAACTACGCTTGGTCTGATTCATGCAGCAATGTGATACGTAAGCATCCTACATAGGGTTCAATCGAATTATTTTTCAAATTAAAAAAAATAAATAAATAAAATTGTGCGATGTGAGAAATGAGAGGAGAGAAAAGAGTGATAGTCAGAAGAAAAAAGAGGAAGAAAAATGAGCAATCCAAGAAGTGCTAGAAAAGAAAGAAAAGAGAAGATTGAAATAAACAAAATTATGATGATGCCAAGTGACCTTGTGACCTTCGAAGTCATTCTAGAACCGTTAATTGTTGCTAGGTGCATTGCACACAATGTGATATTATTATTTGATAAATTCCCTAAGGCTGACATGTTGGCTTTGTTTTGCTCCTCCTTGTTATCCTTGTTATTAATCACGGGAGGGTGGTCAGTTTGTGGCATTTGGGCGAGTCATCACTACACGCTAGGTCAAATAGCAAGATAGTCGTGACTAGTAAGGAATTGGACATATGTGTTGTTGATCTGTCAATGGGGATTGTGGAATCGGAATTTGAGTTGAAAGAAGAGGCCCGAAGGTTAAAATACCAGATAATAGAGATGTACCAGGCTTGGATTAGTGGGCATCCTCTACCCTCATTCCCCACTAACTACATTGAAAATCTTGCTTCGGCCCCACTACCATCACAATCCCAGATTTCCACTGCTGCTGATCTCTCCCCACAACATGCCCCAGGCTTTACCCCTTGCCACAACTACCCCGGCACCTTGTCCCAGCCTTTTCATGCTCCACCAGCCAATACATCTTCATATTGTGCATCATTAACTACTCTCGTTTTTGTAGATCCTCCACATGATACCATCCATCTATCTTCTAGTGGAACCTTGTTCAAAGTTCCCGATGCCCATTACTATGCTACAGAACCAACTTTTAAGACCTCGGATCCGCACTATTGCATTCCTCATTTTGGGCCTCCCATTGAAAATGAAAAACTCGCTAAGATTGTGGAGAAAGATGAGGTATTTAGAAAATGTGTGCTATTTGCAAAAGGGTCTTCGAACTGTGTCAGGGCAAGTCAGAAAAAGCCAAAGTTGGAGGTACCAGGGATCCCAAGCAAGACTATTATAGTTGTGAGAGATTTTCCCATTACCCCTGTTGTTATTAAACCAGTGACTCAGTTGCCAGCAGTTGAGACAAAGGATGTCCCATGGAACTACAAACAAGCAATAATGACACACAAGGAAAAAGAAGTGGAGGAAGAATTTGTTAAGATCAGAGGCTTTCGGGGGATGTTTTACCTCCGAAGAATTGAGGAAGGCCAATCCCTCCAAGGATAGCTAAATGTTAGTAAAGAAATCGATTACCGAGGAAGAGGCCGAAGAGTTCTTGAAAAAGATGAAATTGCAAGACTATTTCATTGTTGAACAACTAAGCAAAACTTCGGCTAATATTTCTCTGTTGTCTTTGTTGATACATTCGGATGAACACCGCAGGGCCATAATGAAGATTCTGAATGAGGCATATGTTCCTGATAAGATCACAGTGAATTAATTGGAAAAGCTTGCTAGCAGGATCTTCGAAGAAAATAGGACCACTTTTGCAGACGATGAGCTTCCTGTAGAGGGTACAGAACACAATCGAGCTCTTTATATCACGGTAAAATGCAAAAATTATGTTGTCACAAGGGTGTTGGTTGATAATGGCTCCAGTGCAAATATTTGCCCTCTGTCCACTTTGCAAAAGTAAAAGATCGACAGTGAAAGAATCCATATGAACAATGTATATGTTCGAGGCTTTGATGGGGAATAAAAAGATTCTACTAGAGATATAATGCTTGAATTGGTGATAGAGCCAGTTGGTTTCAGTGTAAAATTTCAAGTGTTAGACGTGGTTGCCTCCTATAATTTGTTATTAGGTATACCTTGGATACATGCGCCTAAGGAAGTGCCATCTTCTCTACATCAAATGGTAAAATTTGAGTGGGACAAACAAGAAATAGATGTGCATGGTGAGGATGATTTATCTCTTTATGAAGATTCATCTGTTCCATTTTTTGAGCTAGAGATGATAAAGGACCTTTAGTTTATTAAACTTTCGAAACAATATCCGTCAAAAAGATTCCTGAAGGAAAATGCATTCCAAGGACTAGGCTATCACCTTCGATTTTCATGGTAGCTAACGAGATGTTGAAGTATGGTTTTGTGTCGGGTAAGGGTCTGGGCGCATCTTTGCAAGGTATCGTGCAGCCAGTATCTCTACATGAAAATCTGGATACATTTGGTCTGGGCTTCAAGCCTACAGGGGATGATGTGAATAAGGCTAAAAGGTTGAAAAATAAAGCATGATCGCTCCCTAAGCCTATCCCACGTCTCTCTAGGTCTTTCGTCAAGTCAGGGGTAGTACAGCGTCCGGTGTCAGCAGTTCCAAAGCATGTGGTTGACTTTAATGAAGGTCGATCAAAATGTCCCAATATCTATTTGATGAGGTCGATATGGTTGAAATTGGGGAAGGTTCTAGTGATGAAGAGGTGCATTTTGTTGGGCCGAATGTGAAGCTTAGCAATTGGGAAGTCGTTTTTCTCCCCATCCAGGAGGATTTTTGGTAGTTTGCTTTATTTTTCTTTCTATTATTTGGATTATTCAAAGGGTTGTAACCTAGATTTCACTTCTGGTTGTTTTGATGGTCAAACCCTTTCTATTCTTCTATTTTCAGTGGAATCCAATTTTTCTTCTTTTATTGTTATTCCTAATATATGTTTCAATTTGTTTTCCTTTATACAGTTCTTGTTATGCTGGTTCTAATACATGACATGCATGCAGAGTTTTTAGCCTGATCTTGAAAGCCAATCTAATCATGGAATAATGAAACATAATTTTGAATATGATAAAAATGTGTTTGAGGAAACAAATAAAGATTCATGCATTTTGAGATAACCTGAAGCTTGAATTGAGTGAAACTGAGGTAGTTAGTATGGGAAATCAAGAGGTTGATAATATCATACAGCAGAGAAATGTCTCCTAAACAGTTTGAGGTAGATGAGTCAGTGTTAAAATGCATTTTTCCACGTCAAACTGAGGCTAAAGGCAAGTTTTCCCCAAACTGGCAGGGGCCATTTATTGTAACGGGAGTGTTGCCCAATGGTGATTTGTATTTAACAGATATAGAAGTCAAATATGTAGAAATGGCTGTCAATTCTTATGCGGTCAAGAGATATTGTTATGATTTCTTTGGTTCGTCTTCAAATTGTATTGTTTGTATTTGGCATGTTTCGAAGATTGGAATGACGAAGGCATTTTATTTTGCTATCTAAACACTTTTATCCTTTGTTACTCATTTTGAGTCTTATTTGTTTTCTTTCATACCTCTCTTTTGGAATCAGAAGTAAAGTTTAGGAACATAAATAAAAGAAAAAAAGTAGAAGAAGGTAAAGCAAAAGAAAGAAAAAAGAGAGAAAAAGAAAGCAAAATAAAAAGTAACAAAAACAAAGCAACTCTTATGTCTTAAACTATGTTCGACTTGATTCTTTATAAGGATACGTAGGCAACCTCACGGTTGTATCCCGTCAAAATAAAAACTCAAAATTCCCCAGACAAAGAAACTGGGGCATAAGTTGTTGTTTCGTAAAAGATCTAATTCCAAAAGGTGTAATTCTGAA
The DNA here is from genome assembly GCA_026770625.1 of Nicotiana glauca. Taxonomy (NCBI): domain Eukaryota; kingdom Viridiplantae; phylum Streptophyta; class Magnoliopsida; order Solanales; family Solanaceae; genus Nicotiana; species Nicotiana glauca. The sequence goes on from MU719574.1 coordinate 61,639, forward strand.
CCCTTTCATTTTAAGTTGTTTTGAGCCTTTATGATATCCTTTCTTTCTAACCCTATCCAAAAGCCTACATTACGGTCCAAAGAAAGACTTTCCAATCAATCTTTAAGGAATGCCAAGTCAAGCGAGATAGAGGTATGATTCACATCATGGGCAACACTCCGTTCTACACAAGGAAAAATTAATAAATGAGAGAGTCATATTGGTGAAAACCTTGATGGGCACTGTAAGGCGATGGAAAGCTGAGAGAAAAATTAAAAAATGAGAGAATCTTATTGGTAAAAAAAACCTCGCGGGCACTGTAAGGCAATAGTGAGTTGAAAGATAAACAAATGAGAGAGGTTGTTGGTGAAAACCTATCAGGGCACTATAAGTCGAATGAGGCTCGTGACTTTGCAGAGAGATTGGATTATGGAAAATCCCGGTTTCAAAGTATGAAGACGGGGCACAAAATAAAATATGATTGGGTGAACGGTTTGAGCTGATTAATCCGAAATGCATGTCATGATCATTGGTGCCAACGCTCGCTCAGATAAGTCTCTTTTCACTTTTCTGCCTCAAACAGTCATCTTGTTTCAAATTTTCTTCTTTATTCCTAACTCTCAAAGTCACTTCATTTCATTTTTCTTTTGGGTCTACTTCTCTAAGTATTTTCAAATGTTAGCCTTGTTAAGCAAGCAAGAAAGGATTTCAAAGCTTATTACCAACTTTCAAATTGTACAAAGCAAAGTGCAGCCAAAGCATACTAGAAATAGCATAATTTAAAATGAGAAATAAGGTGTCAGTGGGAGTTCAAGTGGTCAAGTGTTTTCGTGAACTTTGAGGAGGTATGGAGGTTCAAATTGGAAGGACAAAAATGTAAAACAGCTGAATGAGTGTGAGGAACTTGGGTCATTTAGGATTCTTTGGTTGAGGATCGATCAAAAGGTCGAACAATTCTTTGCTAGCCCAAGGTAGCTAATCGGAACAAAGCATGGCAGTGGAAAGGCCACCTTCAGCAAGAATGACCCAAACTAACCACCACATTTTCGAACTGATAAAATTTTTCATTGATTGAAATAGGGGCAGGAAATTTCATTTGTTCTTGAGGAACCCTCCAGGAGGAAAGCATGTGCCAAACAAGTTTGGTCGTAAATTTTCAGGACCCTCCTAGATAATGGAGTGTAGTTTTAACTTTTCAGAGCCCTCTAGGATAATGGGATTTAGCTTTTAAATTCTTATATCTCTTTTGGATAACATGATTCGATTAACATTCACATAAGCTCCTGGTACCAAACTGGGACAGAAAGGTTTCTTTTGTTTTGTTTGTTTTGCCACAATGCAGGTGCCCATCTAAAAAACAATGGAATTCATTTCAAGTTTTGGCATCAGGCGCCCACCTGGAAAACAAGGGAATCAATTTCAAGTTTTGGCATCAGGCGCCCACCTAGAAACAAGGGAATTCATTTCAAGTTTTGGCATCAGGCGCCCACCTGGAAAACAAGGGAATACATTGCAAGTTTGGGCAGCAGGCGCCCATATGGAGAATAAGGAAATTCAGTTCAAGTATCGGCAACAGGCGCCCACCTGGAGAACAAGGGAATTCAGTTCAAGTATCGGTAGCAGGCGCCCACCTAGAAAACAAGGGAAGTCAGTTCAAGTATCGGCAGCAAGCACCCACCTGGAGAACAAGGGAATTCAGTTCAAGTATCAGAAGCGGGCACCCACTTGGAGAACAAGGGAATTCCGTTCAAGTATCGTCACCAGGCTTGCACTTGGAAAAGAAGGAAATTCATTTCAAGGTTTAAGCATCAGGCGCCCACTTGGAAAATAAGGAAATACATTTCAAGTTTTGGAATCAGGCATCCAACTGGAAAAAAAGGGAATACATTTCAAGTTTTGGAAGGCACCCACCTGGAGAACAAGGGAATACAATTTAAGTTTTGGCAAGCAGGCGCCCAACTGAATAACAAGGGAATACATTTCAAGTTTTGGCATCAGGCGCCCACCTGGAAAATAAGGGAATTCAATTCAAGTTTTGGCAATCAGGCGCCCACCTGGAGAACAAGGGAATACGGTTCAAGTTTTGGCAGCAGGCGCCCACTTGGAAAACAAGGGAATACAATGCAAGTTTTGGCATCAGGCGCCCACCTGGAAAATAAGGGAATTTAGTTCGATTTTAAGCATCAGGCACCTACCTGGAAAATAAGGGAATACATTTCAGTTTACTAGTCAGTAGCAAGCACCCTCCTGGAGAATAAGGGAAGTTATTTTAGAATTCAATTCAAGTTAGAAGTAGTAGAAGATCGCAGCAAGAATGTGATTCAACAGTCTGAGATGATCAACAAAAGTTAGTCACAATCCAGAATCAAAAAAATAAATATAAAAAGAAAGAAGTGAATCCAAAATGCAAAAGTAGAGAAAGATGTGAACTACTCAAGACATGGCTGAAATCACGAGCATTGCATGTCCGGTCTTGATTCGAAGAAGAATGAACTAGCAGCTGCAGCTAGCAAGCGTCATCTAAAGTCTGCATGAAGAACCCTTTAAGACTCAAGATCAAGCTTCAGAAGACTTATAGATAGGAATCTTGTAATTCATAGTTAGCAGGCTTAGTTAGTCTTTTTCATTTTTTTATTTTGATGTAATAATAGAACCACAGACTGGAACCTCGATGGAACGGCACCTCGACCGGCTCTCCACCGCAGTACACTCCATCACTATTCCTACTTCTGAACTACACGTGGCTTGATTCCTTTATAGCCAAGGATATGTAGGCATCTCAGATACCAGGGCTCGGTCACATTCTTCTTTCTCTTATTTTTTGGTCTCCCTAAATAAGGGTCGGATTAAAAAACCTATCTAGTCGTTCTTTGTCTGAAAATATTTTGTGTTTCCAGTCAAAGAGGGGCAGCTATAGACATACGATTTTCAATCCTCCCCAAGATTTTACATATTTTAGCATTTAAATATTTAGTTTAGGTCTAATATAGCTATTTCAACTAGTTTTGACTCTTTTACTTTATTTTATTAAAAAAAATAAAATTACAAAAAATAATTTTGTTAATGTTTTGTAGTCATACTATTTTACCTGAATTTTTATTTTTAGTATAATCTTGAAAAAATACCAAAATAGTCTCACAATATAATATTATTTATTTTAGTTAATAAGAATTAATTTTATATTTTTATGGTATTATTTTAGAAAAGAAATTAATATTTTTTGCCAAATTGCAAGAAGTGTAGAATTAAAAGTCAAATTTAGCCCAATTCACTAAGCCCAATATTCTTAGCCCATTACCCCATCCTAATTTCTAAGACCTAGCCGAACCCCCTCTTACTCTTTAGACTTAACCCTTCAGTACAGTACAAAAAAAATTAATCTAGAAATCCCTACTTGGACAAACCAGCCGCATAACAACATCAGAACCCCACACCCCCTCCCCCCTACCAACTGATCTTCTCCTTCAGAGAAGAAGAGCCAATTTGCATGGCTTCTTCTAAACCAAAAAACAACCGTTACCCCTAGAGCCAGACCCTCCCATCCGTTCTGCTTCTTCATCATCTTCCTTAACAAAAAACACACAGAGATTAAAAGAGAAGCAACTGCTAATACCTAATTTTTTTCTATATATATTTTGATATGCAAAGTATCTTCAAAATAGCATATGTATGAATATATAATGTATGTGCAAGTGTTTCATTGTTTTTCCTCAATTTTTAATAGTTTTTAAATTAATTTATTTCCCTATTTTATCCATAAAAACCCAATACTTATTTCTAAAATTATGATTTTTATGATTCACTTGTTGAAATTTTATGTTTATGCTAAAATATAGCTAAAGGAATTGTTTTGAATATTTTTACAAAATTATTTAGTATTTTTAAGGCTAAATTGTATAATTGCAACATTAGCCTCTTTTAGATTTAATTGTGTTTATGTTCATAAAGATTAAGTCCAGTATTTTTAAATGGTTAATTATATGTCATAAATCATTTTAGTACTTTTAATTTATTTCTAGAAATCAATTTACTTTTTTTATAATTTTAATAGGGAAAAATTGGCTATTTAAATGATAGCCCAGTTATGTTTCAATCATAGCCTAAATTCTACCCCAATTTAAACCCAATCCTCAACCCAATTGAACCCATCAGACATGCCCAAATGCAATTTCATGAATCACCCTACTTACCCATTTTAATCCACGTCGTTGATCATTCAGATCAACGGTTAATACTCGCCCTTTCCTTAATTAATTCTAAACGACCCCAAAACCCTATCATTTCTCACCTACCGCCACACTTGAACCCCCTTCCTCTCAAACCCTCTCTACAACACCACCTAAACCCTAGCCGCTGCCACCCTAATCCACCCTAATACCTACCTAATATATGGCCTTCCGTGGTCATTTGAGGTCTGTACCAGCCTTACATGGTTCCTATGTGTTTGATTCTATGGCTTCATGACCAGACCTCGAAGGGATTTGGTCCATTCCTTGCTCGATGACCTTTCTCCGGTCATCCCTGGCCTTTCTTCGGCCAGCCATAGCCATTCGAGTCAGATCCTTGTCTCTTCTGGTTAGATCGGTAACTTTCAAGGCCTTTCTCATTTCCTTTGGATTTTTTGAAATCCTAATCTCTAAGACATTTTCGATTCCTTTCAGATCTACCTTAGATCTATGCTGGCCATGAACTTTTTAAGTGCTTCTTGAAGTTTCTTTGAACTTTCTTTCAAAATGACTCTTCACTTTCCAATTAGGATTTTTCTTCAAGTTTTTCTTTTCGAAATCTCTTCTCTAATTTTAACGTGTCTGTGATTTTTCTATGTCTTGCTCATGTTGTTCTCCTATCTGAGTCAGCATGTTAAAAAATCTAATTTCTTTTGGGTTCATTCGAGTTCTGAAGCTGTTCACTAGATGTGTACTCATCTGATTAAGTGCTTGTTTGAATTATTTGTTTTACCATCTTTCAAACTCGATTGTTGTTAAAACCCTAATTTCTTTTGGTTGCATTCGAATTCTGAAACTGTTTGCTAGTACTTATTTGATTTATTTGTTTATCATCTTTTAAAATCCATTATTGTTGGAACCCTAGGTCTTGGGGTCCGAAATTGTTTGTTTAAGTGCTTTTGTTTTAGACTCTCTCTTTTCTCTATGTGACTCATCTAATTTTTTTTACTATCTTTCAACTCGACTAGGGTTGAAACTCTAACTTTTAAAAGGGGTTTCCTCACCTGCTATTGTGAAACCTTTACATGTTTTTGATGCTCTGTTTTCTTCCCTGTTAACTCAATGTGACTCGACCTACTTGATTGCTATGCTTTGAATGTTTGCTTTACTACTGAACCCTAGCTTATTTCTACCACTACTTCCTGTTTGTAATTTTGTCAATGAGTTTCGCCTCGCATGTCTGATGACCTTGTTCACTTTATTTATATGCTTAAGTTTCTTCCTTGAATGATCTTCATCTTGTGACTGATTTCTAAAGTTTCCTTTTTGTGAACCCTGATTTCATTCGCCCGTTCAAGTTGATTGGTTCTTCCTCATTACTATGATATTTTGTCTTACTGGATCTTTTCCAAAATAAGTATACTTATGTACTTAGACTTGATTACTTACTTAATGTTTGTACTACTTCTTTTATGAAAATAATCAATCTTTCTCTAAACTGATCTCATTCCTTAGTTGAATCTGTTAGACAGTGATTCCTTAATTAAAGGAAATCACTCGTATAATTGATTCTGACTTGTTGATTGTTTCCATATTTGTACTAAAACTTTACTTATTTCCTCTCCTTCAATCATTTTAAAAAGGCTATAAATACGCTCCATCCCTCTTCTTTCAAACAGACGAACACAAGGAAGAAAACACTTGAGTTTAGAACACACAGCTCACTAAAAACTCTCTCTCTTTTCTCTATTGCTACTTATGTTGCTGCCTTGTCTAGCCGACTGAAAGCCAAGGCTAGGCTGTGGAAAATTCTCTTACTTTTCTTTCTGCATTTGCTTCTTTACTGGTATGTTCTAATTAATTTTCCAGCATCAACAACAACATGTTGTTTTGCTATCTCCTTCACTCTTGCCTGTTTCCTGCTTGTGTTTAATCAAGTTCAATTACTAAGCTGCTGTAATCTGCCCCTTTCTCTTCTGAATTAATGTTTTCTTATGAACTCTGTCAGTCACTTATTATGACTTATGAATCCCAAACCCCCATATCCCCTATGTGTTTGTATTCCTTGGTTGGTTTGGGGCATGTCAGCATTAGACATTAATGTGCATAACCCAAACCTAGCCCTCCCTAGGATCACAACCTTCATATCTTCTCTATATATTGTATTCTCTGGACAAATCATGGGCATGCCAACACTACCTATTGTTGTGCATGCCCAAACCTGGCCCCTTCCTAAGTTCATATGCTCATTGCAATGAATTCCCAAACCCCTGACCCCTTTGTATAAAGAAATGGTGATTCTATGAAATGTTAGCTTTATTACTACTATTTTCCAATCACCCTTACCCCTCTCTATCCTCCACTCAGTTTTAAATCTCTATTCCTGCACTTCCACTATACTCTTAGACTTAGGTTCTGCCCCTCTTCTGTGAGCCTTGCCTTGGGACCCATAAGCTCCCTCTGAACTTGGACACATAAGGGTTGGCCCTTCCACACTGCACTCATCTCTATCTTGTTATGCAAACTTGGGTGTAAGCACTGCCCGGGGTCCCTTGAGACCCTTAGGGAACTTTGACACACCCAGGTCTGAGAAAGGCTTTGAAACAGGTTGGCATTTTAGGTGTTTTGTTCCATAACTCATAGAGGAAGTCAGAATAAGACTTCTTATGGTTGTAACTTCTTTTTTTTTATTTAATCCAACAATTGGTCTGTAATAATTTGTAAACAGACATTTGGGATTGCTTAGTGAAAAGGGCTGGGTAATTGTGCGTGCTTAACTATTAGAAGGGTAGAGAACATGCCTATAGGACCTGTTTTTTCCTGTATGATTAACTCATTATTTAGATAATATGCCTATAGGACTTGTCTTTAAAGTCTGCATGTTTGACTCTGCATTTAAAGAAACTGTCTATAGGACCTGCTTTAAAATTTGCATTTCGATAACATGCTTATAGGATTTGTCTTAAATTCGGCGTTTATTACTACACTTAGACACCATGTCTTTAGGATCTAAACGGCTATAATCAGACATCATGTTCATAAAGCTAAAATCGGTGCCTTTTCATAGAAATTATGCCTATAGGAATTTCAAGCAAATCCTGCCTACTTCATTTCACGTTTGACTAGATATCATGTATATAGGAATTAAAATTAGCTATAATAGATATCAAAGACTAAGAATCTGAAACCAGTATAGTCTAAAATAAATTCAACTCTCACTGTTCTAAATTAATTTAAAACAACTATCTCTCTTCCTATTAATACGGTTTAGAAAGCATGCCTACAGGATCTCAAATTATTTATTTAGAACCATTACTGCTTTGCCACATTCTGAATCAGTAATAGCTATCATGTTTATAGGATCTCACCCAAACACCTAGGCAAGCCTTAGGTGATAACAACAAATAAAACTGAACTCGCCTCTATTAATTAGTAATTGCTACAACCAATAGGCAGGCCTGATTCGGACTTATTATTTGAGTTATGTAATAAATTGGTCTGCTTCAACTTAAATTCCCCTTTCCTTAGTACTTTAGATCCAGACCCTGATTGTGTTTGAGTCATGCTATTTGTGTGTTTTGCTTGAGGAGGTATACATGAGCCATTTAGTTATTTACGTACTTCCCCTTAACGTGCAGTCCTATGTGTTTTTGTATGTCGCCTTAGCTTTTTCATCCTTTGAAACCTCAAAGTCAGCCTAATATCCCTCCCTTTTAGGAATAGTAGTCCTAAGTTCCTCCGAGACTGATAGGAATGGGATGGGTAATAGCATGCAATAGTGGACGAGACCAATCTGTACGTTAATACCTTGATGGAGTGGGAAGGGTAGATATGGATATGATGACGGATGTGCTAATGCCACGTGTAGCCCCTCTTTAGAGGAGTGATTACCGAGTATTGCATTGATGTGATCCATATTATAAATAAACCTAGGACCCCCTTTATATTCGTTAGCATGCTTAATTATAACTCTTTTGAACTTTGTTTTACTTTTATCACTTCCAAACACTTGTGTATTAAAATCCCCTCTTATTTGAGCCTTATATGTTTACTTGTTAATTGCACAAATTCACAAAGAACTATCTGGCTGGAAACCACACTAATGGATCCTGAGGGGTGCCTAACACCTTCCCTCTAGGATAATTTCAAGCCATTACCCTATCTATGGTTATCAAACAAACTTAGATAATGCACCTTAAATCATTAGGTGGAGACTCCTCAAATGCAAAACCCAGTTTCCAAAAGGAATGAGCTATCCTATACCCAAAATGTCCTAAACCCGATTTTCCGATGTAAAGAGGGAAAAAGGGGGTGCAACAGCGTGACGACTCTGCTGGGGAAATATTAGGCTTTTACCATTTCAGATTGTTCTTGTGAATTTGTACCTTCCCTTTATGTGCAATTACTTGTTTAAATTCCTTTAAGCGTTTAATTTCTTTTCAAAGGCAAAAATGACTTATCTTCTTCGTTTCCTTCCTTATTGTTGCTTTAAATTATGAAATTGTTGTATTTACTGCTTTCTTAATATGCAAATACGTGCCAAAATGCTTTTAATTGTCACATAATCATGCTCAACATCATACTCCACTCGTGCCAAACAAATACCATAGCAACGCTTATAATGAGTGGTTGCGGTCTTCCTATATTATTACCCCCTAAATTCAGAAAGGCATATTTGCAGTAAAATCAGTGAATCAGTGGTGCAGTCGATGGTTCCGTGCCTTCCCCTTGAGTTGTCCGCTCAAGGGTACCAATCTAAAACCTCATAGAACCTTACTCTGCTCAAACTGTGCATGCATCATGGTCAAACCTAGCCGGGTTAGTTATGTTGTCCATATAATGATCCTTTAAGATATCCTTGTCCAAAGTCCCGTGGGTTTCCCTAAACCCAAACGGACATCACCACATTCTGTGCATTTATTTGGAGAACCAAAATTCTTCATGCTAATTGTTGATATTAAATAGTCGAGTCTGGTGGGGGTAAGGTCTTAACCTTATCTATCTTGCAGAAATATGAGGCACGAAGTCCCTAGATTCGGCATGGTCACCAACATCCACTCAAGACTGCTAAGCTGGTGGAAAGATCTTCACTCTAGTGATCAAACTCTCGTCCGAAAATATTTAGGAAATCTACCATCCCTTCTGGAGATCCAACCTAATAACAAGATCATAGAAGCTGCCACACTGTTTTGAAATTGTGAAAGGGCTATATTCCGCTTTGGGGACATTGAAATCACACCCTTGCTAGAGGAGATAGGAGGATTGGCCGATCTATTTTGGGAAAGTACGGGTTTGTTGATGCTTGAGAACTATAAAGGCAGGGATTTCATCAAAATGATGGGTTTAAAGAAGAATCCAGAGTTGACATGTCTGAAATAATCCTACATCCCTTTTGACTATTTATGTGAAAGGTACGATCATAGCAAATCTTATCGTACCTACCCCGACGAGTTTTCCATCACATCCTTGGGGCCCATCCATCGAAGGGTCTTCGTATTCATGTTTTATTTCCTACGATTGATCGTGTTTCCGATGAAGAAAGCAAGGATTCACACCAGACTGGCCATGGTAACAAAGACCTTAATGGAAGGGATTGGTGGGTAGCCATTCAGCATCATACCCATGATCATTGCCAACATATATCGGGCCTTGGACAAGTGTCAACAAGGAGCGAAATACTTTGAAGGTTGCAATTTAAACTTCAACTCTGGCTCATGGAGCGTCTCCAAAGGGGTGAATACCGAAAAAAGATTCAGCGAAGGGACGGGGATGATCACATTGCTTTTCATCATCCAAAGCAAATGAATTACATGCCCAATATGTTTGCTCAGCCAGAAGACGCCAAAGGATGGGTAGAACTATTTGATAACCTAACCGAAGAACATGTCCAATGGATATTCGAGTGGTTTTCGACTGAGGAATTCATCGCCTAATCCCGAGATGCACTTTTTTTTATACTAATCGGTCTGAGGGGAACATATCCTTATGTCCCTCTCTTAGTTATGAGACAAGCTGGCAAGAAGCAAGTTATACCTAGGGTCGAGAAGATAAGTCATTTTCGGGCTGACTTCCAGAATGATAATAGTCCTTACAAGTGCCAGGCTCAAAAATATGTGGCACTACAAGATCATAATGGGGAGAGATACCATCGATCCAGATAGGTATCATACTGGTTGCGATCCTTTCTACTCAGGTTGCTTAGAAGACAATCATGATGGTCTCGGCCAACCAGGTTTGCTCGAGGTCACAGAATTATAGATGAAAGAGCCGTGGCATAGGTCAAATACAACCAACTACGTAAAAGGATGTATGAGTATGAAAGCGAGCACCGCGAAATACAAGAGTCCAACCAAAAGCTAATCGAGGAATGGAAGGACATGGCTGTCAGTGCCAACAATCGACTGGATACTTGGAGTGGGGAATAGTGGAGTTGGAGAGAAAGTTTCTCAAGAGGGTCGAAGACTGCCAAAATGTTGAAGGATTCGAAGGCAGACATCTAGCCAGGGCCTACCTATTGCTGGTACTTTGCGAGTTGGAAAAGCTATGCGACGGGGCCAAGGATGCCGAATTTGGGGAAGGTCCTTCTGGGACCAAGTAGATAGGACTCTTTTCACTTTATAAAATGTAATAAAACAGATGGCCATTAGTATTTTCATTTCCTATTTATTTAGTGTCAATTTGGGATTCGTCTATTTTTGTCAATAAAATGAGGCATTTAGCATTCTAAGTTATCCAAATCAATTTATCGCTAGGCCTACCTCGGGCACAACGAGGCTCCCAAATTAGGACCCGATTTACATTCCTGCATTGCGTGTTTAAATATCGCAATACTTTTTATGATCCTCACTAACTTGGTTACCTTTTTGTCTTATTATTGTTTTGTTATTCCCCTCCCCAAAGGTTAGTTTGTGCACTCTAGCAACGTCATCTTATTCCACTAGATCCAAGGGCCCTTCACCCACTCCTCCTCTAAGTCTTGCTAAGAACAAGAACAAAGGCAAAATGGAAGATTTGAACATCAGAAAGGAGAACACAACAGCAGAGGACATTGATGGCCATGGTATTCGGGTTCCCAATGAAAATGTGTCACAACTTGAGCAAAAATTGTTGAAGCTTCAAGGAGAGATTGATCAGGTACGGAATCTGGCCAACCTATCCTTTACCCTCGGCACTCCAGACACCATCTTCCCCAATGGTAAAAATCCCACACCTCCACAAAAGCAACCAAATCATCCAACTGTTCCAATGAAGAACTAATGCAACACTTGCCACACTCCAAACAACAATCTGTTACTCATTCTCGAACCACAAAATTCCGCAAATGACCATTTCCACACTCACACACCAGGCCACCACAACAATCCCATCTACGTGGAGAGTATGCCACTCTCCGCCCAACCTATATCTTGCACCCCTGAGTCCGATGAAAAGGATCTACTCATCAGAAACTTGGCTGAAGAGCTTAAGAAGTTAACTAGCCGAATCCAAGGCGTGGAAGAAAGTAAAGGGATAAAAGGGTTGAACTATGAAGATATCTACATACAACCAGATGACGAACTACTGGAGGGGTACAAACCTCCCAAGTTTGAGATGTTTGACGGTACAAGTCTGAGAACATACTGTGACAAGCTGGTCGGGGTAGGAAAAGATGAAAAGGATCCATATGAAACTATTTATGAGGTGTCTGAAAGGAGATGCACTATCTTGGTACATCAACTAAGATCCTAATAAATAGTCGAGCTGGGTAGGTATGGCCTCTGATTTCATGGACAGGTTCAGGTTTAACATAGAAAATGCGCCGGATGTATTCAAAATTCAGAATCTGAAGAAGAAGCTTACAGAAATGTTTTGTGAGTATGCTACTCGCTGGAGGTCTAAAGCTGCTAACGTTAGACCTGCCTTAGAGGAGGAACAGATGAACAAATTCATTGTCTGGGCCCAGGACCCGCAGTAATATGAACGACTGATGATGATTGAAAATCATAAATTTTCTGACATTATCAAGCTAGGGGAATGAATTGAAGAAGCTGTCAAAAGCGGTATGGCCACAAACTTTGAGGCCTTACAAGCCACAAATAAGGCCTTGCAGTCTGGTGGTGTGTCTAAAAAGAGGGATGTGGGAATCGTGATGTTTACATAAAGGACCAAGTCTCCTCTCAAATACCAAATCTACCCTCCTACCAAGCTCAACCACCAACTTATCAGTCACCTTTACCTCCCACATATCAGGCTACCTCGCCCAGATATTCCTAACCCATACATGTCTACCAAACTTACAATGCCCAACCATCTCATTACCAATCACCCCCTCCCGCCAAATTTTCCTAGGCCCCAACCTAATTTTGATCAGAGGCCTCCAAAATAATACACAGCCATCACTGAAGCCATTGATAAGCTGTATGCAAGACTCAAAACCGCCAGTTACATCACTCATATCCCTACTACAACCCCTGAAAATCCTTCTCAGTGGGTTAACCCAAACAAATCTTGTGCATACCACTCCAGCATGAAGGTATACACCATTGTTGAATGCCACTCTTTAAAAGTCAAGATACAGTCCTTAATTGATAACAAGGTGATTGTAGCAAAGGTAGCCGCTCCGAACGTCTGCAACAACCCCCTACTAGACCACAAAGGCGAGGGTATTCACATGATTGAAGTAGAGGATGATTGGGATCCCGAGGGATCTATCGGGTTGATCGCAGAAGGCGATGATCCAAAGAAGCCAGCAGTTACTCTCAACCCTATCATAGTCTAGATCCAACCACCTAAGGTCACTAAGGTAGATGTGTCTATCCCTCTTGAGTTTGAGGCAGCGCCATCAATAAAAGCACCAGCACCCTTTGAGGTTACAGTTTTACCACTCAAAGAACATGACCCATTCGAAGTAAAGGTGGACGTATCGATTCCAGTGACGATGACCACCATGCTATCATTCAATACAAAAGCTATACCTTGGGATTATACAGCCGAGGCTAGGAGGAAAGGCAAAGTCAGGTTCGAAGAGACTTTTGCAGCGCAGGGTATGATAAGAACTAGAAGGGTCTATACCTCGGAACACTTAGCTGAGTTGAGCAAGCAGGCTTCCAACTGGCCACTCATCATTAAAATAGGTCTAGATGACCTTTGAAGGAAGATACAAGCCAAGGAGTATTTGTTCATCAACCAGCTAAACAAAACACCAGCATAGATATCCATCCTCTTATTGCTGCAGAATTCCAAGACACACAAAAATGCTCTGTTGAAGGTGCTGAGTGAAGCATATGTCCCAAGTAACATCACTGGCGGAGAAATGGCTAATATGGTGGGACAACTATTGGAAAGCCATAAAATCACCTTCTATGAGGACGAGCTACAGCATGAAGGGTTGGGTCATAATAAAGCCTTGCATATCACCGTGCAATGCGAAGACTACTTCATCACTAGGATCTTGATTGATCGGTGTTCTAGCCTTATTATATGTATGTTGATAACACTCAAGAAGCTGGGTAAAGGACTGCATGAGATAAAAGATAGAGCTATCAATGTGAAAGCCTTCGATGGTTCCCAGAGGTCCACTGTACGCGATAAAATCAGCAAACTTGATTTTTTGCTATCAAGACATTTCGGAAGCTTTCCCTGAGACCCCAAGGGCGGGAGGCCGCAATCGTGTTCTCATCCTCAAGGCTCACTAAAGTCCAACTCGGAGGAAACAGGGTCTGAGGTCGGGATAAAAGGAAGACCCATAGGCACATGGCTACGCCTGATAGGCCCGGCCTATCTAGAGCCTAATGTGAAGCCTTGCATCAGATCGTCTCATCTTTGTACTCTTGCAATTAATACATATGTACTTGTAGTCAAATTCCCCTCCTATATAAAGGGGACTTACCCTACCTTGTAGGGAATGATGTTGCTCCACTTCTCCACAAATGCAATAATCTCTCTCTCTCTCTCTCTCTCTCTCTCTCTCTCTCTCTCTCTCTCTCTCTCTCTCTCTCTCTTTCTCTCTCTCTTTCTCTCTCTTCTAGGTTGTCTATCTTCATCGACCTCGAAGTCCCCTTAGCACTTTATCGCTTTCTCAATTATTCTTCATTACTTTGCTCAATATTGGTGATATAGAGCCTTGCTTAGCTATATTTTTGCTTGTTATCCCCTTCCCGACTGCTCTCGATAGCCCGAGATAGGCTCGAACCTCGGCCCTGAGGTGTCTACTGGTCGATCTTACGCCCGGGCAATAGCCTACTACTAATTCGATTACTACTTTGCTTAACTTGATTTTTATCATTTTACCTCACGCTTTAGTACTAACTGCCCTAACAACTAGCTCGAGAATAGATCACGTATTTTTAGAATCCCATTTGCAAATTTAATTGTTGTTACCATTCTCACGGTAAACAGTTTGGCTCCCATCATGGGGCTAAAAATAATAGTGATTATTTTCTTGCTAGTTTTGTCATTCGAACGCACGGTATCTTTCACACTTTTTCTTGCCCAAGATCTTCCAATTTCAGGTTGATGTCCATCTCGATAGGGGAAAATGAGAACGATCACCCAAAAAATCACAAAGAGAACAATATGGCCGTTCCAATGACTAGTGCAACACCGCATGACCCCAATAACGCATCCAGATCGGTTCAAGTGGACACGGGCCTGCACACCACTCAGTGGGGAAATGAAGTCTCGTTCACCAATAACGACACACAGCACGTCGACCAACAGGAAGCCCAAAAAATCCCAACCCAGGTGGAACAGAAAGTTAATCTTCATATTATTTTTGAAATTTTGCAGGAACGACATTTGGCTATCCCTCAGCTACAGAGTCGCCCGGAGACTGCCAGCGTGGTAGCACTAGAAATATCTCCTTATGTCGAGCCAGTTCCCGAGGTATCGGGCAAAGACAAACCGACAACCTACCCCTTAGCAATAAGGATGTTGGAAGACCTCATCGAAAGAATAGAATCATGCTCGAGAAAACTCCTACAGCAATCGTCTCCTGAAGATACGATCCCTAAACTCATTTCACGAAAGCCAGAAACAACGAATCTCCCTAGGCATGACAGGACCTCAAATCCTTAAGGGCGCATCTCCACTTACGCTTCGTCCAGAAACAACGACCTCCAAAATAGCAAACTCGAGCCTGTCCCGATAAGGATATTTAAAGAAACTCCCTCGAAAGAAACCATGATATAGCGCCACTTCTCGGCACCTGACCCCGAGGACCAGCTCACCGTACCAGCGCGGTCCATGATAGCATGCGCCGATGCCATCAAAGCAATTCCAAGAGGGCCGAACAGAGAAGAGATAAAGTGTCAAGGGAGGCAGCACCCCACTCCTCGACAAGACGAATGAGAGTGCTCCTAGTTTTGAGTAATTGGGCGGCACAGGTCTTTGCCCAAAACCTAAACGAAGCATACCCGGTGACTCTAGGGCATTTCAAGCAAAGTCTGATCAGATATCCAGCCAAGGTTTAGTCGGATGCCCACAACCGATATCGGTCCCAAATCAGGGCCATAGACGATCGTCCAATAACATCCTCAGGTTTAGCATATCTAAGTAGATTCCCGGCAAAAAAGCTGACACTAAGAGAATGGAGCCATCGCCCGTGTGGAGCAAACAGAAGAGACAGTTCGAGGTGCAACACACCTCGCAACAACAAGGCAGTAGCCCAAGGACAACACCCTCGAGGAACCTCCAATGGTACCAGATTCAACAAGGCACTACCGGCAAGGAAACCTTGCCCGATAGAGTACGACTTCAACATTGCAGTTCCAAGCATAGTGGTCACCATAAGTGAAGCCAGGAACTCCAGGTGGCTCGGACCTATTCAACCGAAACCCCTCCAAGGAAACCATGGCCTCCCACGAGAATCATGAGGCGCTTTAGGTCACAAGCCCAAAAGAGCAACAACTATGCCATTCAACAAAGGTCGCCACAAAGTGTCACCAAGCGAGCAGACCCGGATCCAGCTCCATGGGAGGAAGGAGATCAGGCAAAATAGAGTCGGCGACGCGGCCCATCGTCATAGCTGTAAAAGGATGGTGGCACCCTGAAAAGATCCGTAGAATGTAGAGTGAAAGTGTCTATCACCAGAAAGGGACAGTCCCCAAAAATGCTCCCAAAGGACACCTTCGTGCTCGAGGAAAAGGACGCCGAGATTCCACCTCGACATTGCATTAACGTATTGGTAATCCCCTCTTTCATTTGACTTATTTCAAATAAAACATGCATTTATGAGTACAGGTGGTTCGGCCAAACTATACCGACGATGTCGGGCCGAAGCCGATAGGACAATCCGGACCAACATCGCTCTCGCACCGGATCTCTGATAGGTTCCTGATGGCAAACGTCACAATGACCAGATCGCTCCTTCTGCACAACCCGCCCGAACTCAGGCAGATACGTCGAGCGCACAGGGTGCAAACTTTTTATACAAATAATAGCAGATACATCGCTCGGAGGCGACTCTGACCCTGCTCCGCCAAAGGTGTGAAACCCTACGACAAACACATGGCTAAAGTATTTAGCTGCAAGCGACGAGAGGAGATCCCTCACCATATGACCCATCGCCGGTATTGCCCTTGAATAAGGTCAAAGGGTAAAGCATAACCACATCTTCGGTCAGGCCTGGCCGAACATGGCAGATGGCTACAGCAGGGCTCGCTCCCCAAATGCCGCCTACGCACCTCGCGGAAAGGAAGAACTAATCTACTTTTTTCTTTCTTTTTGCTAACCTGTATGCAGGCAGTCATCTAAGGCATTCGGTAGCTCTGAATACCATTCGAGGATCCGTGGCCCCTATGGGACCCGCCGAGCATTTCTTTCCTCAACCTGGTTTTTAAAATGAAGAAGGTTCCGCCAACAAGATTATTAGAAGGGCTGCACACCCCCAAGAAGGGGAACCGACGAGATCGCAATCCTCTCTTCCAAAAGTTCCAATATGGAATCATACAAGCATATCGGATAATCAGAGAAGTCACACCCTTGTTGGCCGAACTCATAATAATGGGACAATATGTATTTACTGCTTATATTTTTGCCAAGTAGTAAAGAATATTTTTTAAGCATTCCACGCTTCGAAGAAGACTATTTCTGCGTATTCACAGCAAAAACCTCTCCGCCAGATGTATCTCGAGATACTCGAAGACTTAAAAAATCTGGTACTCAGATGACCCCAGGGTCGGGACGCCGGGCTCATCAAGCCCTTACGAGGCAACTCCGAGCTCACGAGAAGTGGTCTTCAGGCTTAAACAACTCGATGACTCGGAGACTGCCGCCAATCTCCATGTACTGGAAAATCCAAAATTGTAAGACCTTAGCGGGCAGCCTCGGTATAACCAAATCTATTCTCCACAAACTGTAAAACCTCAACTTGCAAGAAAAATCCTGCAGTTTAGGCTATACGTTGCATTTGTAAGAATCCCTAAAGGGCATACCCTCGGTGTAGATGCCTAAAATTGCCTCTCGGGATCAAAAATGGCCCAGGCCAAATGCATATGACTCCGGTCAAAACGGCTGATACATCCTAAATAACGCGACTCAGGAATGCCCGATTGTCGCTAAAAAATCCTCCAAACATACTTTGGAAAGAACCGCTTAAAAATCAAGCTTTCCATAATAGGCAAAAATTGAGTCACGACCATGTCGGCTCAAAAAATCGCAACAGCGTTGATCTACTTGACCTATGAGTTATAAGCTTTATGAGGTGCTCAAAACATTGCCGACTTGAAATCGAGGTTCTTTCATAACCGACGACGGGTCAGGCAAAACTATTCAAAAAGACATTAACGAGAGGAAACAAAGCCTACAAAAAGCCTCTGGGACTCATATCAAAAGGTCTCTACGAACAAACGACGTAAGAGACATTGTCTCTAGCTAAGCAAGCCTCCGGGCCTCATATCAAAACGTCTCTACGACTATAACAGCGTAAGAGCCATTGTCTCCAGCTTGAAAATTGACAACTTAAGGATTAAAACGAGTTTAAATCGTAACCCGATTCAGAGACTGGATCCAAAATAGTTAACTATGAAAGCCCACGGGCAACATACTAAAAGGTCTCAACGACCAAATGACAAAAAGGCCACCATCACTGGCCGGAAACTCAATAAGATTTAAGGGTCGATTACAGCTCAAGCCGCAATGCGACTCAGAGACTGGACCCAAAAATTATAATAAGCCCAAGGGCGCAACATTGATGCCACTACTGCCAACCGGAATCTCCAGAAAGATTAAGGGCTGATTACAGCTCGAATCGCAATGCGACTCAGAGACTGGACCCGAAAAATTGCCAAATGCCCAAGGGCAAAAGATAAAAAAATGTTGTCGCCAGCCCAAGTGGGCTCAAGGATACATTAAACCTGAGTTGGATCCCTACTCGGAGACTGAACCCGAGGACAATTCATCCATAAAATGCCTAAAGGCATGGCCCAAACGATACTATCGTTAGCCAAGACAAAATCTCCAGGCCACGCGCCCGCAAAATCGTTTCAGTCCAGCAAT
Organism: Nicotiana glauca; assembly: GCA_026770625.1. NCBI lineage: Eukaryota > Viridiplantae > Streptophyta > Magnoliopsida > Solanales > Solanaceae > Nicotiana > Nicotiana glauca. The sequence goes on from MU719574.1 coordinate 80,259, forward strand.
ACAAAGGGCCATCGCCCTCCACCTATGCCGGAGGGAAAGAGCTGGAAAGCCAATCAAAGCTTGAGCCGTGACATGACTTGGGGACCAATTCCAAAACCGATCTACACGATCTAGAGCGACGACAGAAAAAATGTACAAAATGAATAAATCTTTAAAGTTCTTCTTATATTATTACATACGAAAAAGTATTCTCCACCAACAGACATGCGCTGCACGCCGGAAACAAAGCTACAATATGGTGGAATCTATACTTTGCGCCAAAGGGCTACAACTCGACAAGTTTGCCCTCCGCAACGTCCAAAAGGAGTGACCGAGCGCCACCCTTATCTGCCCTTGCTTTGTGCCAATTCCTCCGAGAGAATAAAGCCCCTCGCACTAACCTCCTCGAATACCTCTCTGGGATTGGCAGCGAACATATTCCATGATCCTCTTCTCACAATCGAGGTCGCGCCTTAACTCAGATTGAGCGTCAATAGCATCCTTTATGCAAATCACCATCTCACGATCAGCCCTGGTTCGGCTTAATATCGCTTCTGCCCGGCCATCGATTATCTCGACCCTGACCTTTGAGAGATCAGACTCAAGTCTATCGATCATATCTGCCTGAGTTTTGGCATTTTCATAGTTCAAGTTGAGCTGGACCTCGAAGGCAGGGACCTTAGCCGGGGCGCCCATCTCCTCTAGAGCTTGAGCCTGCACTTGAGCTCTTAGCTTCTCGCAAGCGACCCTGATACGGTTTATGTTGCCTTTAAGTTACTCCAAGGCCTCCGCCTTTTTCTACAACTGATACACCAAGAGGAAATTAACCTTAAGGTTAGAAAGAAGCAAAGCACGCACTACAAGAAGTTACCTACTCCATCAAATAGCTTTCATAGTTTGAGCTCCGGTATGCCTCATATCGCCAATGCTGAAGCTCAGCTTCTTTCTCCTTACAAAGAAGCCTAAGGGATTCTCCCTCATCCAGAATTATCTGAAACTTGGCCCTTTGATGGAATAGCTCGGACTTAAGCCTACCAAAGGCCTGCGTAGGAAGAATTCAATGAGAGGAGGAAGATGCGGGATGCAAGGAAACTGTGCACAAACTCACCACAGAGTGAAGACGATGGATTTACTCTAAATTAGAACATGTCCCCGCGATCCTAGAAGGGTCAGCCCCGGGCACGACGTGCTCACTCGAAGGAGCCGTTGGCCGAAAGTCAGGCACTCCGGGGACAGCAAACTCAGGCGATGCCCCGTCCTTTGAAATATGAGCCCGACCAACACTACTAAATGCTCCTTCGCATTGCGGGATCCGGTCCCCCTTATTACTGTCATCCCTCGGCTCGGAGGCCGACGACTCCATCTCCTCTCTAGAGAAGCGTTGCCTCGCCCCGACGAACCACCCAATATCTGCGAATGGCGAATCCAGTACATACGAGATGGGAAAATGTTACCTCAGGTGTACACCAGCAGGGGAAAAGCAACATACACAAGTACCTTGATGTTTCGCTCCTTACCTGATGCGAGATATAGCTCCCTACCTACATTCATCGCAAGACGAATGGGTCACTAACCTCCAAACCTAGCCGGGCAGATCATAGACTTCGCCCGGCATCCACGAAGTTGCTGTAACAAGGGAGATAGCATTGTTATTTGTTTGATTTTTGCCATGAACAAAATCTGAAAGAGTGACAAAGCGCCTCACTCACATGCATAATTCCATCCTTCGGGAAATGGCTGAAGCTCCACAGGAATAATATCGGTCATTCGGACTCGGACGAACCAGTTGGCCCATTCTCGGTCTCCTCCTTCCTCATCGTCAACAATGAAGGGTGTGGGTGAACGACCACTCAGGTTTAGCAGGCCTCGATGATGAAAAGGCTGATATATCTTGATGAGATGACCAAGCGTTAACTCGAGCCCGACTTTCTCCGTGAATTATCTCATCATCAGCACCGTTCACTAAAACGACGGATGAATCTGCGCCAGGGTAACCCGATACTTTAAAAAAAGTCAAGCATAACCCTATTAGGGGGCCCAAATGCAAAAAGGTATTAGGTGCACACTCAAGAACACATCAGCAAAGTCCGCGATGCCTTCACCAAGGGAAAGCACCCGTTGTGTCACCCCCTCGCTTCACCCGCAGTATCGCCTCGCCATCTCCAGGTGTTTTTCTTATTAAGGACGCCATCTCTATAGTGAAATACTTCAACTTCCAAGCAGCGGGAATAGCATTCTCCGCCCTTTTCCATGATGGTCCCGAAGTGGTCACCATGACTATGGCAAAACTGACAAAATAAAGCAAGGGCAAGCACCAACACTTTTCGCACTTTAAGAGATAGGGAGATCTATGCCGAAATGGAAGAACAACTACCCAAAAATAGTGAAGTCTCGCAAAAAAGCCGAAGCTGCCCCACTTATATGCAACAGGCAACGGCGAGTCGCCTGCTCGACGTAAGCTCCAGGAAGCCAACAACTTCTATACAAATCGACAGTTTGATACCCGACCCAGGGAACATCCTTTAACAAATGTAAAGACTCGAGGGGCCACGCTATTATCTCCATGCTCGAGGCAGCATTTCACATTGGGAGCCTCCGGCCACAACAAACAGGGCCACGATGAGCTCCAAAACACTAGTACTAGACGCAAGACAAGCGCATGGGCGCGTAATCTCCTCTCCAGAGGAGTAAAACCCGGGAGCCCCGATCACCAAAGCTCCACAAAGGACCAAAGAAGTGCCCAAAAATAGGCAAACTCCACAGCGTAAGTCGACCTTATGCTTTCTAAAGAGGTTATCTACATCAAGATCAACAGGGCCCCCCGGGCACCCGAAAATGACATTCATCTTGGATAGCTTTCCCGAAGGCTTCAGAATTTGACGAGTGATCTCCAAACAAATTGGTAGGCCTCGATAGCTCGAATTTATCTGATCAGTCTACCATCAGTCCGAAGTATGACAAAAAGGTCGGGGGAGAGCCTTGTCAGTCGGCTGGAGACCAATACAAGCTCTCGCGTTATACTCCGACGGCAATAAACAAAAGAGGGCATTCAAAGAGCCCCAAAGAGCACAATAGCATACGAATATAAAACAAAGTAAGGGAAGCAGAAGTAAGCAAAATAAATTCTTATTTATGAAGGATTTGAGTACAAAGCCCACGAAGGATCATTGCATACAAATTACAAAAACCCACAAAGGGTCTCTATATGTAAGTAAAGAAGCAGAAGGGAACATATAGTGAAAATTTGGGTCCTGGTTTGAATGGTCGATGATCTGCCACGACGTCAATACCTCCAAAAGACGTCTTCTTGAATGAATGGCTTCAAAGAAGATGTCTCCCGGAGCGTCAGCCTTCTGCATTGATATCCCCAAAAGGAGTAAGCTAAGGAGCAGGGAGGAATTAAAAAGCGCCATAGCTCCCCGGGGGTCGAGGACCCTCACTGGCCAAGAGAACCTTGAAGAGGTTGAGAATTGACCAAACCCCAGGTCCGGTTTTACGGCTATTTAAAATCTACTTCTTGGATTATCGAGCCGTGCAAGCTCCCGGCTCAAAATATAATTCCATGTCGAGCCGAGGTATGAAGGTGAGCGGCGATGGATATTCCGAGCCCTTTTTTGAGCAGCGGTGTATAACCCGAACAACTACCTACATAGGAGGGAGACTGACCCCTATCCATCACTACCTCGGGCCAATAGCCATATCGAAACAATATGTTAATATTCAATAAAGGGAGGCCCCGGCAGAAGGCCACAACGCAGTACGAAAGAACTCCTCCAAACAACCTTGAGATTGAAAGCTTCCATCGTGGTGATCAAAGGTAAAAGAAGACAATGAGAAGGAAGAACAAAGCATGCCAACGAAAGTATTGATAAGGGGAAAGCAATGCCAAAAAATGCCCCCCTTTATAGGGGAAAAACAACACGTTCATCGAGGCTCTGGAAGACTGACCGGCGGACGCAATTACTGCTTTCTCAAAAAAATGAATCGATAGTTGTACTCTTGCCTTAAGGACAGGGAATGAGAGCTTCGACAGGAATATACGAGATACGTCGTCTATTGCAGAAGATTGGGCCATGATTCGAATCGCTAGAATAATGTCCCCAAAGGGAGCTCGAGGAGTCAAGTGTCAGAATCATTTCACATCACTTCGGCATGGGAAATGCATAGACTAGCTGTACGCGGCAAAATCAACAAACTTGATTTTTTGCTATCAAAACATTTCGGAAGCTTTCCCCAAGACCCCAAGGACGGGAGGCCGCGATAGAGTTCTCAGCCTCAGGGCTCACTAAAGTCCGACTCAAAGGAAATAGGGTTTGAGGTCAGGATAAAAGGAAGCCCCCTAGGTACATGGCTACGCTTGACGAGCCCGGCCTATCTAGAGCCTACTGTGAGGCCTTGCATCAGGCCGTCCCATCTTTGTACTGTTACAATTAATACATATGTACTTGTAGTCGAGTTCCCTTCCTATATAAAGAGGACTCGCCCTACCTTGTAGGTAACTGATGTTGCTCCACTTCTTCACAAATGCAGTAATATCTCTCTCTCTCTCTCTCTCTCTCTCTTTCTTCTAAATTATCTATTTTCATCAACCTCGAGGTTGCCTTAGCATTTTATCGCTTTCTCATTTGTTCTTCGTTACTTTGCTCAATATTGGTGATATAGAGCCTTGCGTAGCTATATTTTTGCATGTTATCCCCTTCCCATCTGCTCTCGATAGCCCGAGATAGGCTCGAACCTCGGCCCCGAGGTGTCTACTGGCTGATCTTACGCCCGGGCAACAACCCATTACTTGTTCGATTACTGCTTTGCTTAACTCAATTTTTATCATTTCACCTCACGCTTTAGCACTAACTGCCCTAACAAACTAGCTCAAAAATAGATCACGTATTTTTAGAATTCCATTTACAAATTTAATTATTGTTACCATTTTCACAGTAAACATCTACCATCGGTGAGATTAGCCTATGTCTGCAGATGTTACCAACCTGGTTTGAGGTCGACTTTTAAGTGATAGATGTGCCAGCATCCTACAACCTGCTGCTAGGGTGACCCTGGATTCATGCTGCGGGGGCTGTAGCTTCAACGCTGCATCAGGACATAAAGTTTGAATGGAATCACTATGAAGTGATCATTCACGGTGACGGCAACAATCCTATATACAGTTGCCAGACCATTCCGGCAGTAGGGGGAAGAAGAAAGCTAGGTGGAGAGACCTACCACCACATCGAGCGGGTAAATACTATGGACAAAGATAAATGATGGGATAATAAGATCGAGAGTATATTGAACTAGAGTGGGTATGAATCAGGCAAGGGACTCGGCAAGAACCTCCAAGGGATCTCTAAACCTATAAAACTCAAGAAACATGGTGCTACTTTTGGATCGGGATATGAAAATACGCGGTATGAGTTCAATAATTGGTCGCCACCATGGCGCGATCCTTACTACCCATTGGAGCAACCGATACTGCACCTGGAGCAGACTTTCAAACAAGCTGACTTCATCTATGGGACAGACGAAGAAGAAGCACTCGCGGCAGTGAAAAGCTTGTTTCTAGAGGATAATGATATGGATTGCTGTGTTATTCTCGAGGAGGAGGGTGAGGAAGGTCCTTTCATACAAGCTGTGAGTAGAGGGGCATACCTCAACAATTGGACCATCAAGACCACCAGAGCCCGGCGAGACTCGGGGTAGCAAGGCTAAAAAAAGCATCATGCACGGTTTTATTTACTAGATGATTTTCTTTTCACATTTTAATTCCCGCAATAAGATCTTCAATGTTCAAAATAGTTATGAAATTTATCAAAGCATTTCAACTTTTCTCATGAATCAACACTCATTATTAATTTTTCTCTCATTATTACTTTACTTATCTTGATGAACCAATGACTATGACAAGCAATGAGACAACGCAACAAACAGACATTGATTCAAAAGAAGATGACATACCCGAGGAGATCGTTAAAGAAATTGAGAACTTTGAGAACAGACCTAAATCCAACCTGGACGAAACAGAAATTGTTAATTTGGGAGATGAAGAAAACGTCAAGGAAACACAAAATCAGCGTCCACTTGTCGCCATCAGAAAAGAAGAAATACACCGAATTTCTAAAGGAATATGAGGACATATTTGCCTGGTCGTATGATGCATTACTGGTCTAAATACATCTATTGTGGCCCATAATCTACCAACTAATCCGACTTGTCCGCCGATAAAGCAGAAGCTCAGGAAGTTCAAGCCTGATATGAGTTTGAAAATCAAGGAAGAAGTCACTAAGCAAGTCAAAGCTAATGTTCTCAGGTTGGTTGAGTACCTGACATGGTTAGCCAACATTGTACCAGTACCAAAGAAGGACGGGAATGTAAGAGTCTGTGTCGACTATCGGGATCTCAATCGGGCCAGTCTGAAAGATGACTTCCTTTTGCCGAATATACACATCTTGATCGACAATTGTGCCAAGAATGAGCTACAGTCATTCGTGGATTGCTTTGCTAGGTATCATCAGATCTGGACGGATGAGGAAGACGCAGAGAAAATGGCTTTTATTACACTGTGGGGAATTTATTGTTACAAGATGATATCGTTCGGCCTGAAGAATGCAGGGGCCACCTACATGAGGGCTATGACTACCATTTTCCATGATATGATACACAAGGAAATTGAGGTATAAGTGGATGATGTTATCATCAAATCCAAGAAGGCCACTAATCACATGGAAGATTTGAGGAAGTATTTCAATAGATTACGAAGGTACAACCTGAAACTAAATCTCACAAAGTGTGCATTTGGGGTTCTCGCCAGAAAGTTTCTTGGGTTTATCGTGAGCCACTGAGAAATAGAACTGGATCCATCAAAAGTCAAAGCCATTCAAGAACTGCCACCGCCAAAGAACAAGAAGGACGTGATGAGTTTCTTGGGAAGACATAACTATATCAGCCAGTTCAAAGCATAGTCTATAGTTATCTGTGAGCCAATATTTAAGATGTTGAAGAAGGACACTGCTACCAAATGGACCGATGACTGCCAAAAGGACTTTGACATAATCAAGGAATACTTGTCAACACCACCAGTCTTGGTCCCACTCGATCCAGGTAGACCCTTATTTCTTTACCTCGCAGTATTGGATGGGGGTTTCGGTTGCGTTCTGGGGTAGTATGATGAAATCGGGAGAAAGGAACAAACCACTTATTATTTCAGCAAGAAGTTCACTCCGTATGAGGCCCAGAATTCTCTTTTGGAACGCACCTACTATGCTTTGACTTGGCTAGCTCAAAAGCTGAGACATTATTTTTGTGCCTATACAACATATCTCATCTCAAGGATGGATCCTTTAAAGTACATCTTTCAGAAGCCCATGCCCACTGGAAAGCTAGCCAAGTGGAAAATCCTATTGAGTGACTTTAACATTATTTACATAATTCAGAAGGCGGTCAAAGGACAAGCACTGGCAAACTACCTTGTAGAAAATCCCGTGGATAGAGAATATGAACCTTTGAAAACATATTTTCCCGATGAAGAGGTATCATTCATAGGAGAAGACATAGCAGAATCCTATGACGTTTGGAGAATGTTCTTCGATGGAGCAGCAAACTTTAAAGGAGTTGGTATAGGATCTGTCCTAGTATCAGAAACTGGTCAGCATTATCTAGTGTCTGCCAAATGCAGGTTCCCTGCACCAACAATATGGCCGAGTACGAAGCCTGCATCTTAGTGCTCAAGATGGCCATTGACATGAACGTTCAGGAGTTGCTAGTGATTGGAGATTCAGACCTACTCATACATCAGGTGCGTGAGGAATGAGCAACCAAGAATTCCAAAATACTCCCATATTTGCATCATGTACAGGAATTGACAAAGAGGTTTACGAAGACAGAGTTCCAGCATGTTCCTAGATTCTAGAATGAGTTCGTCGATGCAATGGCTACTCTGTCATCTATGATACAGCATCCAGACAATAATTTCATTGATCCCATTCCAATAAAGATCCATAATCAACCAGCTTATTGTGCCCATGTTGAAGAAGAAGCAGACGGAAAGCCTTGGTTTCATGATATCAAGGAATATTTGGCAAAATAAGAATACCCAAAGCTTGCAAAACCTACTTCGGAGATTTTCCAACAACTTCTTTCACAGCGGAGGAATCCTGTATATGAGGACTCCTGATTTGGGACTACTAAGGTCTGTTGATGCAAAAGAAGCATCCAAGCTACTAGAGGAAATCCATGCTAGGACCTGCGGTTCACATATGAACGATTTTATCTTAGCAAAGAAGATACTCCGGGCTGGTTACTTTTGGATGACTATGAAAATAGACTGCATCTAGTATGTCCAAAAATTCCATCATTGTCAGATACATGCAGACGTGATAAAGGTACCTCCAAGCGAGCTCAATGCAACAAGCTCACCGTGGCCTTTAGCCTCTTGGGGAATGGATGTTATTGGACCAATGAAGCCTGCCGCTTCCAACAGGCACAGGTTTATCCTAGTAGCAATCGACTATTTCACCAAATGGGTCGGACCAGCATCTTACAGAGCAGTGACTAAGAAAGTCATGGCAGACTTTGTCCGCGACCACATTGTTTATCGATTCGGTATTCCAGAGTTAATCATTATGGATAATGGCTCCAACCTCAACAGCAACTTGATTAAAACCAAGTGTGAAACCTTTAAGATCAGACACAAGAATTCCACAGCCTACATGCCTCAAATGAATGGAGCCGTAGAAGCCGCCAACAAGAATATCAAGAAAATATTAAGGAAAATGATAGAGAAGCATAAACAGTGGCACGAGAAGTTATCATTTGCTCTATTAGGGTATCGCACCACAGTTCGTACATCAACCGGGGCAACCCTCTATATGCTGGTTTATGGTACAGAAGCGGTCATTCCCACCAAAGTATAAATTCTTTTCTTGAGGATCATACAGGAAATTGAGCTTAACGATGCAGAGTGGGTGAAGAGTCGTTACGAGCAGCTAGTTCTTATAGATGGAAAGAGAATGAACGCAGATTGCCATGGTCAACTCTATCAGAATAGAAAGTCCATAGCCTTTAACAAGAGAGTCAAGCCAAGACAGTTCACATTGGGGCAGCTGGTATTAAAGAAATTTTTTCCGCACCAGTATGAAGCCAAAGAGAAGTTCTCTCCCACTTGGCAGGGTCCATACATGGTTCATCGGGTTTTGACATGAGGAGCCCTTATACTTGCAGAAATGGACGGAGAAGTCTAGCCAAAGCCGATTAATTCGGATACAGTCAAGCGTTACTATGTGTAATCTTTATATTTTCCCTATATGATGTAAATTGAACTATGCATGACCTAATTCCCGTTTAAGAGGGGATACGTAGGTAGCCCTATGGGTTCGGTCACAATTCAATAAAATTTTCATTTCCCCCGAAATTGGAAACTAGGGCAGAATTTTGAGGAGGACCCTAAAAATTACTAAGTAATTTCAGCCGATCGTTGCATGAGCAGTAGTCAGAATTGTCAACCCATCAAACAGGGGGTAGAATTTTGAGGAGGACCCTAAAAATTCCGTAGTAAGAGATGTTGCAATGTCTCGAACCATGTCATAATCGTCGGTTCATCTAAAAGCTATTTTTCTTTTAATCATACATTTTGTCATACTTTTACAAATTATGCTTGTTTATTGAAACTGCTTTGTTTAGCAACGCTACCCCATATTGCACGGATAAAAGATCGCCATATTGCACGACTGAAATATTGCCACATTGCACGGCTAAAAGATCACCACATCTGCATGGCTAAAATATCGCCACATTGCACGGCTGAAAGATCGCCATATTGCACGGTTGAAAGATTGACACATTGCACGGCTGAAAGATTGCCACATTTGCACGGCTGAAAGATCACCACATCTACATGGCTAAAAGATCTCCACATCTACACGCCTGAAAGATCTCCATATTGCACGGTTGAAAGATTGCCGTATTGCACGGCTAAAAGATCGCCACACATGCACAGCTGAAAGATTGCCACATCTGTACAGTTTAAATATCGCCACATTGCACGGCTGAAAGATTGCCACATCTGCACGGCTAAAAGATCGCCACATCTGCATGGCTGAATGCACGGCTGAAAGATCGCCACATTTGCACGGCTGAAAGATCGCCACATGCTACTGCATCCTTCATGGGCTGAAATATCGCCAACTTATCCAAAGGCGTCATCATTCGGAAGCACCATCCTCATAGCCCGAGAACACCATGTCATGGCCTGAGGACCCCTTTCAATCTCTTGCATATCATTATTCAAAGGCATCATGGTTCGGAGGCACCATTTTTATGGCCCGAGAGCATCATTTCATAGTGTGCAAATCCTTTATTATATGCTTTATGGCCCAGGACACCATGGTCTAAAGACGTCATCCTAACCGTCCAAAGACAACACTTATGGTCCGATGGGAATTTGCATCATGTCTAAATTTACGCACAATATATTCTTTGTATTACTTATTTGCAGGTAAACCGGTAAGCAACAGTCGTCCCAGCATGAGCATTTTTTCTCCAGTGCCCGCAGCCACATCAAACCTAACCATTCCCATAAGCTTTTCACTCACCCTGACCGAAACATTACGTCCGTTCTTGGAAAGTACCCGTCAGCATGCTCCGCTGACGGATCCTGAACTACATATGGCCTGGTTCCTGTAAAACCAGGGATATGTAGGCAGCTCAAAAGCCAGGCTGCGGCTATCTTCTTCAAACCGTTTCGTTCGGTTAAAATTGGTCATCATATCTTTACCCGACAACTCTTTCATCTTTCCAGGTAAAGAGGGGCAGCTGTTGATACCCAAGTTTTCCATATATATAATTTAATATGTAAAGTATCTTCAAAATAGCATATGTATGCATATATAATATATGTTCAAGTGTTTGATTATTTTTCCTCAATTTTTAAAGGTTTTTAAATCAATTATTTCCCTATTTTATCCATAAAATCCCAATAATTATTTCTAAAATTATCATTTTTGTGATTCACTTGTTGAAATTTTATATTTATGCTAAAATATAGCTAAGGAAAATTTTTGCATATTTTTACAAAATTATTTAGTTTTTTTTTTAGGCTAAATTGTATAATTGCAATATTAGCCTCTTTTAGGATTTAATTGTGTTTATATTCATAAAGATTAAGTCCAGTATTTTTAAATAGTTAATTATATGTCATAAACCATTTTAGTACTTTTGATTTATTTTCAAAAATCAATTTACTATTTTTTATAATTTTAATAGGAAAAAATTGGCTATTTAAATGATAGCCCAGTTACGTTTCAATTACAGCCTAAATTCTACCCCAATTTAAACCCAATCCTCAACCCAATTGAATCCATCGGACTAGTCCCAAACCCAGTTTTATGAACCACCCCACTTACCCATTTTAATCCAGGTCGTTTATCATTCAGATCAACGGCCAATACTCGCCCTTTCCTTGATTAATTCCAAACGACCCCAAAACCCTATCATTTCTCACCTACCGCCGCCCTTGAACCCCTTTTCTCTCAAACCCTCTCTGCAACACCACCTAAACCCTAACCGCCGCCACCATAATCCACCTTAATACCTACCTAATATATGGTCTTCCATGGTAATTTGAGGCATGTACCAGCCTTTCATGGCTCCTATGTGTTTGATTCTATGGTTTCATGACCGGACCTCGAAGGGATTTGGTCCAGTCCTTGCTCGATGACCTTTCTCCGGCCATTCGAGTCAGATCCTTGACTCTTCTGGTTAGATCGATAATTTTCAAGGCCTTTCTCATTGCTTTTGGGTTTTCTGAAACCCTAATCTCTAAGACTTTTTCGATTCCTTTCAGATCCACCTTAGATTTATGTTTGCCATGAGCTTTTTAAGTGCTTCTCGAAGTTTATTCGACCTTTCTTAAAAATGACTCTTCACTTTCCGATTAGGGTTTTCCTTCAAGTTTTTATTTTCAAAATATCTTCTCAAATTTTAACGTGTCTTTGATTTTTATATGTCCTGATCATTGTGTTCTCCTATCTGAGTCAGCATGTTGAAAGTGTTGGGTTTTATTTTGAGTGACTCAAAATTAAATATGCTTGTTGTTAAAAGGAACACATTATTATTTTTCTGAAAAGATGTTTCCAATCTTTCTAATTCCTTTATTTCACCTTCTTTAGTCTGAGAATCGACTCCTTCAAAGTCAAATATGTTTGGGATTTGTAGAAAAGTTTGTACCTTTTTATGCTAAATCTTTGTCACGACCCAAAATCCACTAAGGGTCATGGTGGCGCCGGACACTGCTGTCAGGCCAGCCAATTAGATTACCGGTTTAAAAATCCTTTTTAAATACATCAAATTCTAGAATTTTCTTTCCATTTTTCACAAATAAAAGGGGTTTTGCTTCAATTCCAATTAACAATAACAATTAAATCAAACTTTTCGAAAACCATCCCAGAACCCGGTGTCACAAGTGCATGAGCGACTACTGATAATGAAATAA